>JAIEZT010000054.1:3623161-3719549 GCA_019594935.1 Periophthalmus modestus
GTTAATGTCGTGTAATGTAACCTTCCTGCCCTCACCTGTGGTCATGAGCTCTGGGTAATGACCAAAAAAACAAGATCTCAGATAAAAATGAGTTTCCTCCTCAGGGTGGCTGGGCGCTCCCTTAGAGATATGGTGTGGAGCTCAGTCACACGGGAGGAGCTCGGAGTAGAGCCGCTGCTCCTTCACGTCGAGAGGAGCATCTATTTCTGGACGCCTCCCTGGGGAGAAGTTCCAGGCATGTCCCACCGGGAGGAGACTCCAGGGAAGACTGAAGACACGCTAGGGGGACTATGTTTCTCGGCTGGGCTGGGAACGCCTTGGGGTCCCACTGGAGGAGCTGGAGGACATGTCTGGGGTGAGGGAAGTCTCGGAGTCCCTGTTTAGACTGCTGCCCCCGCGCCCCCGGCACCAGATCAGCAGAAGAAAATAGATGGATAGATGGACTTGGTTGCTATGCCGATACGGGTTTTAGGGGACACACGGAACGTACTGTGGATGCAGAGAGAAGGAGGATGACTAGTTATTTTGAAGGGCCCCAGGAAGCGAGGAGAGTTTCTGAGAATCTGTCTTTAGGGGAATATTTTTTGAAGAGCCAAATATTTGTAAACCAAAATGGGATACAGTTGTCACTCTCACAGTCTCGTGTTTTGTGGAATTTTTGTGTGTGCAATTTTTCATCCTTTTTCACATCGTTTGAACATGCATGTGTTCTGCGTCCTGATTGGCTGAGGGACTGTACACCATTGTGTTCTGCGTCCTGATTGGCTGAAGGACTGTAGACCATTGTCCATCAGTCTCCTCCGTGTCTCCTGTACAGTACAGAATGTGTCAGACAAATTTACATAAATGTTGGATCGCAGTGTGACTCTGAAGTGCTGTATGTTTGCAAGTTTTCTCCCGACAAAACCCACAATGTCGATGAAACGTTCTGCACCGACAAAGGCACCGACAAAGTTTGAATTTTGAGAGAGTTTTGTTAAACAAGAGAGAGAAATGTGAGAAGTGTGTGTTAATGTCTGTTTACAGCCAAGAAACATATAAAAGTGAAAAAATAAAAATAAAGCTGATACTTCGCGGATTTCACCTATTGCGGGTTATTTTTAGAACGTAACTCCCGCGATAAACGAGGGACCACTGTATTGACTGAACCTATATCTTTACATTTTCAGTATCGGTGTCGATGTCCTGTTCCAGTATCATATCGTGCATCTCTGGGTTTCATATATTTTTAACCTGGAAACTTCGACCTCTATGACAAAGACCCTGTCAATTACAGAAAAATCACTCGAAAAACAACACCTTTATGATGGTCCTCTGTCAGAAGTCTCCTCGTCACCTCTGAGACGCAGCAGGTCCTCCAGAAATAATGGATCACGGATGTAACGATATCTGCCCCGTGTGGAGTTTCCCCGTGGACTCATGTCGCTGTGATGTAGGGTATGATCGGTGTTATGAGCGCGGCTGTTTAGAGGCCGTGTCACATGGGACGGCGGCAGCGGAGGAGAGCGCTCTATGCTCAGCCTCATATAGCTGTATTTATAGGGTTTTATTATCGTATCATTGTGTATTATATTCAAGGGAAATGCCCTTTACTTCATGCATTTATTGAAGCTATTACTATTGTAAAAACTGAAAAATAAGAATGAATAAATAATGATATTGCATTTCCATACATTTTTAAAAAAAGCATTGTAATTGCCTGGACCATAATCTAAAAATGATGATAGTTGTTTCTCTGTCATGGTTCAAAATCACAGTGACAGAAGGGACAAAGGGGGCGGGGCTAACGTGTTTTTCACTCATGGTTCAAAATCGGTATCAGGATCGAGGGTAAAAATGAAACACAAATCAATATTTTTTTTATTAAAATGATGAGTCACAAATATTACACACCCTTTTTGAATATTATTTTACCAATGAATAAATGAAGTTCATTATTTGGATCAAAGTTTTTATAATTTTATGTTGTGTTGGTCCTGGTCTGATCCCAGTTTTAGTTCCTCCATTACCGCCGTTTGAGGGAGTCAGAAGCTTCTAAAGGGGACTGGGTCGCACATATATTCATCGCTATTGTTATTACTTTATTTTCCGAAGAACGGTGTAGTTATGTGGCCATTAGTAACGTCTCTAGTGCCATGTTTATGCAATTAATTATATACCAGGCGTCGTTAGGGTCTGTCTGGTATAACAAGGTTCCCAGTGTAACTAAGCTGTCATCTCTCATTGTGACGTCTGATCAGTTTTATTACCGGTGTTGTTCAGAGGTGGGGCGTTCTGTCCTGGGCTCAGAGGGGCTGCAGTCACGAGGGTCCCGTCCCTGACTTCATACAGTTCATGTGACTCCTCCTCCTCTTCCTCTCGCTCCTCCTGGTTTAGATCAGGTTTATCTCCTCTCACTGGTTTGGTCCCATCAGGATCAACAGACTTCACCATGAACTTGTATTCCAGACCTGAAAAAAACACACAAGATGGAGAACAATGATTAAATACAGTATGTTATATAAGTACAGGGTGTTCATAAAGTCTCACAAAGCCAATTGATAAGATACATTAATCAGACTGTTTCTTTTGTACTCAGTGGTTTCCAAAAGTTTTTGACCTCATTTAATCCACCTCTATATGTGCTCCTCAGATGTTCTTGCTCACTTCTCTTTCTATCTAACACTGTCTCTGTCTCCACACATTTCTCGTGTCATGCACAAACTGACGGACGTGATGGTGGATCTTTTTCAGACTTTGTTTTGTAGTTTCGTTGAGTCCGTGTATCTGATTTCATCTCAATAAACCATGATCCACACTGTGCCTTCTCTCGAGGAGGAGCCATTTCTTAAGGGTTCATTCAAAAGGATGATTCTTTAATCCACAGGATGCTTGACATACAAAAGTGCAATGTGATTAACCACTGAGTACAATATAACAAATGTAATTGATATATTTTATCAATTGCCTTTGTAATTACCCATGTATGATCTATGGTCATGAGCTTTGGGTAATGACCAAAAGGACAAGTATCTCAGGGTCTTGTTCACGAGTGAGGGAAGGATGGAGCATGAGATTGACAGGTGGAGCGGTGAATATCTGCAGGAATGTGTCGCTGTATCGGTCTGTTGTGGTAAAGAAGGAGCTGAGTCCAAAGGCAAAGCTCTCGATTTACAGGTCAGTCTACGTTCCTGCCCTCACCTATGATCATGAGCTTTGGGTAATGACCGAAAGGACAAGATCATGGATAGAAGAGGTCGAAATGGGTTTCCTCCCTTAGAGATATGCTGAGGACCTCAGTGACACAGGAGGAGCTCAGAGTAGAACCGCTGCTCTTACACATCGAGAGGAGCAGCTGAGGTGGCTCGGGCATCTGCTCAGGATGCCTCCTGGCCGCCTCCTTGGGGAGGTGTTCTGGGCCTGTCCCACCAAAAGGAGGCCTTGGGGAAGACCCAGGACACATTGGAGGGACTATGTGTCTCGGCTGGGCTGGGAACACCTTGAGGTCCCACCGGAGGAGCTGGAGGACGTGTCTGGGGTGAGGGAAGTCTAGGAGTCCTCGCTCTGACTGCTGCCCCCGCGACCCGGCACCAGATAGGAGGAAGAAAGTGGATGGATGGATGGGCCTTTGTAAATACATTTAAAAACTGCAGAGCGTTTATGGACTCCGTGTGTATTTAACTCATTTAAACTCGTTATGACGTCATGTCATGGACTCGACCAACTGAATGAATTTATGAAAGAACAAACAACATTTCACTAGGTCCAATTGTATCAAGTTAAATCTAAAAGTGCACTGCATACATTTTCTGGTGGAGGGTCTGCTTGTCTCTACAGCAATGTTAAAGCTTTGTCTGGAATGTTCCACAGTATGGCATTAAAGAACATGTCTCCACCAGGTCAGTCTATGGTTTATGAAGAGGTGACATCACTCAAAGCAAGAATGCAGGTTTTCAAAGTATTTTGAGCAATAAAAACACCCAAAAACTAAATAAATGCAAGATACCAAACATGATGAACACATTTAATATTGTGGGAGACTTAAAGCAAAGCAATCACATCTCCATGGAAACAAGCAGCTGACGTCCACGCACCAGAAAAGTCCCGCAGCTTTATCATTTATCTCTGTAATTCTGAAATAAAATTAAAAATATTATAGTCACTTTTACCCGTCTTTATTTATTGTGTCCAACCCTTTGAGTTTACACTAGATTTGACCACAGAGGCCTTTCTTTTGTTTCGGGGCGACAGTGGCTCAGTTGGTAGAGCGTTTGTCCACTGATCGAAGGTTCTGTTGTTGTGTCCTTGGGCAAGACACTTAAGACACCTCGCCCCCAGTGTCTGTGTACATTAGTGGGTGAATGTGTGTGTGAACTGGCGAGTGTTTCTTTGATTTAACGACCTTTGAGTGACTTGAAAATGAAAAAATGCTATATAAAAAACCTTTACCATTTGGTTTTGTGAATAATAACTCATCATGGGGAGTCGATGTCAAATAATTTAAACTCTGGTAAGTGAATTTGTCTTGTTAAAATGCAGTTTATTTAGCTACGAAGGACATCTGGGGACAAAATCTGGAGAAAAAACAATGAGATGCCCTCCCTGTACGCCTAATATTACATGACCAAGTTGCATGTACTGATGATATCTTTTACAAAGGTTGCTTTTGAGTCACTTTCTATTAAAAGCAACATTTTGTATTGATGAAGTATTTTTATTTGTGCTCAAAAGGACTCACAAAATAAACTCTCAGCGATAACACTATTACACTGCTTCAGATGTGTTTTAATAAGGCTGTGTCTGGTCCAACACACACATTTATTCAGCTTAAAACCATAGCTCCAGCACATTAAGAGTAAAAAAAAAAGGATTTGGAGACACTATTACTCTGGATGTGTCAACTGATTTATAATTTGAAGTTCATTTTAAGTAAATAATGCACAAAATCTGGTACAAAAATGAGAAAAAATGGCTAAGGGTCACTTTTTAACACATTCCACTTTCAACTCATTCAAAGCACTTTACATCAAGAAAACACTCCCCCATTCACACACACATTCATACACCAGTGCACACAGACACTAGGGGGCGATGTGGGTTAAGTGTCTTGCCCAAAGACACAACAACAGTATTCATTTGAAGATTTGAACCTGCAACCAATCTATCAGCTGAGAGTGATGTCTGAAAACTTAAAAAAAGTACAGTCAAAAGTCAAAATTAACTCTGATCCCAGTTATGTTTTTGGATTCAAAATTTTAAGGTCTTATATTACACAAAACAGACTCTTGTGAGCTTTAAGTCATGTTATAATGTTGTTACCTCGTGAAAAACAGACTGGAGATGTGTTTTGTTTCACTCACATGTTGGAGTAACACTTTATTATTAAACAGTCTACATCTGCAAAGCTCAAAACGCTCTGTTCCACCTTGTGATGTCACCTTTTGTTTAGTAGAAATTTGCAAATCCAAGGCAGAAATGATCCAAATGATTCTAGTGAAGGTGTGTGGAGGAGCACTTCCTGTATTACCACATGATAACATCACAAGGTGGTACACAGCGTTTTCTGTTTGAGAGAAATCACTTTCTCCTTACACACCTCTTGCATAGAGCCCACATATATTTTGTATTTACTGTATTTGTATATTTACTTGTACATATGCACCAGTCTCTTGCTGTTTTTGCTACTTGTTTTTAAAGTATTTTTACCATTTATATTTTTGCTCTTTATTATTTTATTACATTGTGATGTTTGAGCTACTGAGTCCAAATCATTTCCCTGTGGATCAATAAAGTTTGTCTAAGTCTAAAAATCCCCGCTCTCTTTGCTCTCTGTGCTAAGTCACTCCCCCTTCAGAGCGCCATCATAACACAATCAGCCGCTAATGAAAGAGAGAGATCGCTAGATTATTCAAACTCGCATGGATGACAAATAAAACTTCTTCAGGCCTGTTTTTGATGAGGGAACAAAGTTATAACATAATATCACCTCTTTAAAGGTCCTATATTACACAAAATGGACTCCTTTGAGCTTTAAGTCATGTTCTAATGCTGTTTCCTCCTCCTTGTGTTATGTGAAACATGTTGGAGTAACTCTTTATTATTAGTCTGTAACATCTCCAAACCTCCAAATGCTCTGTTCCACCTTGTGATGTCACTAAGTGGTAGTTTTCAAGTTAACAGCTCCTTTTAACCTTTTGTTTAGTAGAAATGAGCAAATCCAGGGCAGAAATAATCCAAGCGATTCAAGTGAAGGTGTGTGGAGTTTAAAAACAGTGGAGCACTTCCTGTATTACCACATGATGACATCACAAGGTGGAACAGAGCGTTTTCAGTTTGAGAGAATGCCTAAATATGCAGGTTTATGTGTTTAAACGTGTGTGAATGAAACAAAACACAACTCCAGGTCTGTTTGTGATGAGGAAACATAGTGTAATATGGGCCTTTAAGCTCTAAACTGTAAAGTGTTATAATTCAGGCTTTTTAAAACGATCCCTCTGCTAAATTATGATGGTACATGATGCTGCTTTGCCCTGAATGAGCCACTTGTTGTCTCTCCTGAGTCTGAATGCCTTTACGCTCTCTATCGCCCCCTGCAGTGTGTTCTTGTAACAGAACGAACAGATGGCTCACCTCGGAGGGGCTGTGCTCGAGCCGCAGGACGCTCAGCAACACACAACGTCCACAAACACAAACAAAAGCCACACAACCACACAGTACGCAGGCTGTAGAGCAAAGAGAAGAGAACATGGCACTCACCGCACTGGTCCACCACCTCCTGAGTCACCAGCTCCTTCACCTCAGCAGCCTAAACACACAGCAACAGGGATGTCACGATATCACGTTTTTGTGGAATCATGAAAGAAAAACAGCGCCATTTTCAGTTATTCACAATTTTCGACACCATGGCCTGTCAGAATAACTGCGATATCAACCTCTCGTTCAGTATATCAAAGCTGGAACAGTAGTTTTAAGGCTCTGGATTTATCGTAGCGGGTTGTTCTTTTGTTATTTCTGTTGTAATAATATAGACTGTGTAAAGAAGTGGACTGAGTGAGTGTGACGTAATGAAGCTCATCGATGCTAGCAGTTGTAGCGGCTAATTTTGGAGCCAAGTTGCATATTGGGATTCTGACCACGAGTATCATAGCAACCAAAGAGCGAATCAGGAGCTAGGATGCTGAAGGTAACGCCTCTTTCCGCCTGTATCGCTAGTTTAGCAGAGAGCAGGAGCTTAGCAACGCTGTCAATCAAACCTGTTGCTAACGCTAGCAGGAGTGACCTCGGGAAAAGATGGCGCCTGATTTGTCTGTAATTAATGCTCATATCTTGATTTATGGACACAATAATGAAATAAAAAACACCAGAATAGAGAATAGAACGGGTTAATACGAACATTTTAAGACCAAAATGACGAATCTGACAGCAGCAGTTTACAGAGAGAGGACACAGTTCATAATCACTTCCTAATCAGGACGTGGTGGCTAGCAGGTTAGCTATGTCCATTTATATATACAGTCTATGGTATTGCTACTTGCTCAAATAAGTATCTAGTTTTACCTATAGATCTGATATATAGTATCTGGATATCGACTTTCGGGACAATCCCACAACAATCTGACACCAGTGTAGCGTTTTGGTGTAAGGAAACCCGGCAAATATCTTGATTTACAGACACAATGGCGAAATAAAAACAGCAGGATCATGTAGAGCGGGTTAATACGAAAATTTTAAGACTAAAATAACAAGTCTGACAGCAGCAGGTACAGACAGAGGGGACACAGTTTTTCAATAGAAAGTGAATTGGAGCCAGAGGATGGAGCCGGAAGCGCGCAAATGATCACTTCCTGTTTGGAACTCAGAACTCAGTGACCAGACTCACATCTTCGTAAAGTATTGAAGAAGTGTGTGTGTATTTGGAAAACTTTATTACACAATTTATATTTTGTGCTTCAAACTTAATTTGTTAACAATATGTAACAATGAACATATTTGGTGTGGGGTTTTTTTTTATATTTTTGTGAAGGTGTGGGAGGGAAATGGTGATGCTACTATTAAATCTGAGCCACAGTTGCCCCTGGGAAAGACTGAGACTGGGAGAATCAGAAAAATACACAATTTTTAACACACTGTTTTATATCAGTTTCTATATTTACCGACAGTCCAGGCTCGCCTTTCTCTCCTTTTATTCCGTCACTCCCCATCGATCCCTGAAAGTCACACATTTGAAGCTTAAACACAGTCACGAAACAATACAGCCATAGATTATATTTATATTTTTGTTACGTCATAAGTAAAATATATATGTTTCAAACTACTGTATAAAACAATCATCTTTATTTAAGAGGAGCAACATGAATCATTGTTGAACCTGAACAGCCACGTCTCTGTGTAAATATCACAGTTTTGCTAAAATAACTCACGGTGAGTCCTCGGAGTCCCGGAGAACCTGGAGCTCCTTTCTGACACGGCTTTGTCCTGCCTCTGCGACCCTTCTCGCCCTGAAGAAACATGCAAACAGATCACTCAAACAATCAGTAAATAGCCTCGTATTAGTATGTAAGTATTGACCTTATTCAGCCCCACCCACTTTTACCATAAATTCAGCTAACATGCACTTTCTTTGTCATGGCACTTCTGGTTAAGCGGGAATCACATTTATTTCAGTGGAGAATTTGGCACAACAGTTGTCCCTCGCTATATCACAGTTCACCTTTCGCAGTCTTGCTGTTTTGCAAATTTTTTTGTGCAGTTTTACATGCTTTTTTACATCGTATGAATGTGCAATGTGTTCTGCGTCCTGATTGGCTGAGGGACTGTAGACCGTTGTGTTCTGTGTCCTGATTGGCTGAGGGACTGTAGACCAATGTGTTCTGTGTCCTGATTGGCTGAGGGACTGAAGACCATTGTGTTCTGTGTCCTGATTGGCTGAGGGACTGTAGACCATTGTGTTCTGCGTCCTGATTGGCTGAGGGACTGTAGACCATTGTGTTCTGCGTCCTGATTGGCTGAGGGACTGTAGACCATTGTGTTCTGTGTCTCTGAGGCTTTTAAACGGCTCTGTGGTCCCTGTAGAACTTTTCTACTGTCAAGATCAACAGCTCTATGTAAAATAACACAACCCTGAAGACCTAAGTGTCAAAAAGTTTGCAAACCGCTGAGGTAAACTGTCAACAGGACAAGGAACAGCAACAAAAACACAAAAGCAAATGTAGCACACCAGCACATTATACACACAACACACAAACACACCGCACCGACAATTATAGGACAGTTCAATTGAAGTTAGTTAAAGGTTAAACAAACAACCCCTCAATATAAAAACGTCATTTTGTTAAACATGGAGACATATTTGACCCTCGAACAACCACCGCTTCAAAGCTCTCGAAAATCCTGCCAGTTGAAGTACAAAGTAGTGGTCCAAGAATTTACTCAAGAGAGAAAAAGTATTTGGGGAAAGTACTACTCAAGTGAGAGTAGCTAACGTGATTGAGGTGGATGTTATTTGAAGGTCAAAACATGAAATAATGCGCAAAATGTGGTATTTTCAAACACAAAAATTAGACTAAATTTAATGTTTAAATCCAGGCTCAAACTGTTCTGTGCATGTGACTCGAAGGGTTTTATTCTGCTCTCTTCTGTTTTAATGTTAATTTTCTGATGATTATTTGTCTTATTCTGTAAAATACTTTGAATTACTGTGTGCCGATTAAATAACCCAACACAACATATTGTACTTTGTGATGTCATAAACTGTATTTTGATGAGTTTGCCGCAGGCATTTAGAAAGAAATACAGAAATAGTCCAAATATTCCAAACATAATTAGAGTGAAGGAGATATATTCATCATGTCTGCCTCTGTGTCCTCCACCGTGAGTCAGTGTGGACCATTATCCACATGTGAGAGGTTTCTTCGGAGCCGTGTACCGGTCACTCTCTGCCAACACTGCGGCTCGAGTAATTGTACCTGAAAGGAACTAATTGAGCAAGATATTACTGGAACGCTGCGGACCAAAATAGACCCGTGTTTAGAGGACTCTCAGATTAAAGCAGACACGATAATGCCAATCTAAAAGTAGAGCGTGAAGAAGACATGTCAAAAGTATCACATCAGATACTCATTTGAGCAGGTATCGATACTGAAAAAGTTTGCTGAATGTCTTTTTATAATGATGTCGAGCTTTATCTGAGGGAGTACGCAGATATAACACACATGGGAGGAGAAAACAAAGTACAGTGCTATCATTTAATGTGTAAAATCACTTTCTACTGTCTAAATAAAGAGTGTTTTTATTATTATTGGGGTATCGAGGATCAGTATTGAGTATCGAGTCTATTCCTTAGTATCGGAGTCAAGTTTGAAATGCTAGTACTGGTCATTTGTAAGTGAGAAAAGAAGATATAGAGAATGTACATGGGGGAAAAATTAATAAGTAAAAGAAAAAAATTAAATAAAATACTACTACTACCTACTATTTCCTACTACTGCTTACTACCTACTTCTACGTATTACTACTACCTCCTACTACTACAACCTACTACTACTACTAGTTACTACCTACTACTTCTACTTACTACCTACTCCTACTTACTACTACTACTACCTGCTACTAGTCATAATAATAATGATGAAAATACTAATACATATATAAGTATGAAGCATGTTAAAGGGAGTTTTAGCTTTAACTTGAACCATCACCACTCGCCCACGTGTGAGGAACAGCAGAGACTCTGTGTGTACTATATTTCATTGGCGTATCCTACAGCTTCGAAAGCAGAGGTCTGAATAGTACTTCTATAAAGCAGAGGTCTGAGTAGTACTTCTATAAAGCAGAGGTCTGAGTACTTCTATAAAGCAGAGGTCTGAGTACTTCTATAAAGCAGAGGTCTGAGTAGTACTTCTATAAAGCAGAGGTCTGAGTACTTCTATAAAGCAGAGGTCTGAGTACTTCTATAAAGCAGAGGTCTGAGTAGTACTTCCATAAAGCAGAGGTCTGAGTACTTCTATAAAGCAGAGGTCTGAGTACTTCTCTAAAAGCAGAGGTCTGAGTACTTCTATAAAGCAGAGGTCTGAGTAGTACTTCTATAAAGCAGAGGTCTGAGTACTTCTATAAAGCAGAGGTCTGAGTACTTCTATAAAGCAGAGGTCTGAGTAGTACTTCTATAAAGCAGAGGTCTGAGTACTTCTATAAAGCAGAGGTCTGAGTAGTACTTCTATAAAGCAGAGGTCTGAGTACTTCTATAAAGCAGAGGTCTGAGTAGTACTTCCATAAAGCAGAGGTCTGAGTACTTCTATAAAGCAGAGGTCTGAGTAGTACTTCTATAAAGCAGAGGTCTGAGTACTTCTATAAAGCAGAGGCCTGAGTAGTACTTCTATAAATCAGAGGTCTGAGTAGTACTTCTATAAAGCAGAGGTCTGAGTAGTACTTCTATAAAGCAGAGGTCTGAGTACTTCTATAAAGCAGAGGTCTGAGTACTTCTATAAAGCAGAGGTCTGAGTACTTCTATAAAGCAGAGGCCTGAGTAGTACTTCTATAAATCAGAGGTCTGAGTAGTACTTCTATAAAGCAGAGGTCTGAGTAGTACTTTCTATAAAGCAGAGGTCTGAGTACTTCTATAAAGCAGAGGTCTGAGTAGTACTTCTATAAAGCAGAGGTCTGAGTACTTCTATAAAGCAGAGGTCTGAGTAGTACTTCTATAAAGCAGAGGTCTGAGTACTTCTATAAAGCAGAGGTCTGAGTAGTACTTCTATAAAGCAGAGGTCTGAGTACTTCTATAAAGCAGAGGTCTGAGTAGTACTTCTATAAAGCAGAGGTCTGAGTACTTCTATAAAGCAGAGGTCTGAGTACTTCTATAAATCAGAGGTCTGAGTACTTGTAAAATGAAGTACAGACATGTTTTCTTCTCTTAAGCCACATTTGTGAGTGTCCGGTTGTTTAGTAAAGCAGTGATTAATGTGACTTTATAAAGACAGTCGGACTTTTCTATTTCCATCTCTGACAAAACTGACAATAACACAACAAATAACAGCCCCGACGAGCCGCGACTCAAACACTCTGACATTTAGACTTTAAAAGTTCACTTCAACAGTTTGAGAAGTGTTTGATACAAGAACGAGATATTCATGTGTTTTAATTCATCTGTTTGAAAGTATGAAAGTATATTTTTGTTAAATGAAGGTCAAAACTGCAAGAAAAATGCCCTATTTGTGTGTAAACCATATGAAGAAGAGTCGAGGTGTCGTTGTCACAGCTGTTTATTTCTGTTTAAACTGAATGAAGTGAGGAATTAATCTTTCCCTTTGAATATTAACAGACAAATATAACATTCAACGTGATTTTTTTTTTTGTAGCGATTTTTACATAACTTTAAGAAAATATACCTTGTTTCACCTGTAGAAGAAGTCTGACCATGAGTATCATAGCAAACAAAAAGCGCTGGTTTAGCAGGGAGTCTGTCTCGCGGCCTCGCTGTTTTGTTTCCTGTTCTGCGTCCTGATTGGCTAAAGGACTGTAGACCATTGTGTTCTGTGTCCTGATTGGCTGAGGGACTGTAGACCACTGTGTTCTGCATCCTGATTGGCTGAGGGACTGTAGACCATTGTGTTCTGCATCCTGATTGGCTAAGGGACTGTAGAGCATTGTGTTCTGCGTTCTGATTGGCTAAGGGACTGTAGACCATTGTGTTCTGCGTCCTGATTGGCTGAGGGACTGTAGACCATTGTGTTCTGCGTCCTGATTGGCTAAGGGACTGTAGACCATTGTGTTCTGCGTCCTGATTGGCTAAGGGACTGTAGAGCATTGTGTTCTGCGTTCTGATTGGCTAAGGGACTGTAGACCATTGTGTTCTGCGTCCTGATTGGCTGAGGGACTGTAGACATTGTGTTCTGCGTCCTGATTGGCTGAGGGACTGTAGACATTGTGTTCTGCGTCCTGATTGGCTGAGGGACTGTAGACCAATGTGACTGTATGTTTGCAAGTTTTCTCCCCGACAAATCCCACAATGTCGATGAAACGTTCTGCACCGACAAAGGCACCGACGAAGGTTTGAACTTTGTGTTTAAACAAGAGAGAAATGTAAGAAAATGTTAATGCCTGTGTGAGAAAAGTGTAAGGTGAGGGGTTTCACAGCCAAGAAACATATAGAATAACTAAAAAATTAAGCTGATACTTCACAGATTTCACCTATTGCGGGTTATTTTTAGAACGTAACCCCTGAGATAAACGAGGGACCACTGTAATCACAAAAACATAAAAACCTGTCGTATGCACGGTGTAACTTCAGCGGTTCTTGCTTTGTGTATAATGTTCCACAGTTTGCAAATATATGAATAATTCTGATGCAGGTGTGAGTTTCGCAGTTTCCTTTTCAGTGCTAATATATGGTAACATAAACACTGCACGACACTCCACCTTTGGTCCTGCGTTGCCCCTCAGTCCTGGCGCTCCGGGTGGTCCCTCGTCTCCGTCTCGTCCCGGGCTTCCAGCTGAGCCTTTGAACCCAGGAAAACCAGGAAACCCCGCGACTCCCTAAATCAAGAGGAACAATATAAATGAAATTCTGTAGACGCACTTCTGCCTAGACTTGAATCAACTTTGGACTGTGAAGTTATGTTAAAATAAGACAGGAACTTTTGGGGCAAGTGTAGGAACTATTTGGTATTAATTGAACTGATATTCACCAGGGAAACAGAGTAAACTTGAGAACATTAAGATATTCAGGGCCGATACAAAATCTGAGGAATGAGTAAGTTTATCTATACAGCACAATTCATAAACTAAGTAATTCAAAGAGCTTTACAGAATAAGAAAGACATTAAAATCACACAAATCAAAGCATAAAAAATCACAAATAATCATCATAAAATGACCATTAAAACAGAACAGTGCAGAATAAACCCCTCTCAGTCGTATGCTCAGCTAAACAGAACAGTTTGAGCCTGGATTTAAAGTAGTCATAGTCAAAGTCGAGGCCTGACTCACATCTTCAGGAAGAATGTTCCAGGTTTTAACTCCACAAAATTGAAACACTGATTCAACATGTTTAGTCCTGGTTTAGTTCTGGTTTAGTCCTGGTTTAGTCCTGGTTTAGTCCATGTTTAGTCCTGGTTTCGTTCTGGTTTAGACCTGGTTTAGTCCTGGTTTAGTCCTGGTTTAGTCCTGGTTCAGTCCTGGTTCGGTCCTGGTTTCGTCCTGGTTTAGTCCTGGTTTCGTTCTGGTTTAGTCCTGGTTTAGTCCTGGTTTAGTCCATGTTTAGTTCATATTTAGTCCTGGTTTAGTCCTGGTTTAGTCCTGGTTCAGTCCAGGTTTCATCCTGTTTTAGTCCTGGTTTAGTCCTAGTTTAGTCCATGTTTAGTCCATGTTTAGTTCATATTTAGTCCTGGTTTAGTCCTGGTTTAGTCCTGGTTCAGTCCTGGTTTAGTCCTGGTTTAGTCCTGGTTTAGTCCTGGTTTTGTCCTGGTTTAATCCTGGTTTAGTCCATGTTTAGTCCATGTTTAGTCCATGTTTAGTCCTGGTTTAGTCCTGGTTTAGTCCATGTTTAGTCCATGTTTAGTCCATGTTTAGTCCTGGTTTAGTCCTGGTTTAGTCCTGGTTCAGTCCTGATAGTCCAGTTCCCCGTTGACGCTATAACATCCCTTGAAAAAACACCTAAATCCAGATAATTCCAGGTCACGTTGACTTTATTTCACAGTTCGGATCGTCTCACCTTGTCGCCCTTCTCCCCGACTTCTCCATCAGCCCCGTTCAGCCCTCCTTCACCTTTATCGCCCTGGAAAAGACAAGTTAAAAGCGCAATATGTAATGTTTCAGCTTGTTTCCATGGAGATGTCATAGTTTTGTTCTGTATTACTCCACTATATTTATCTATTTCTACTGAGACAAGCAGGTGACGGTTCAGTCAAATATAAAACATGCATAAAGTTTGGTTTTAATGTTAGTTTTATTTCATGATCGACCTTGCGTCCAGTGAGTCCGTTCAGTCCGGGGATTCCAGGTGTTCCAGGTAAACCCATGTCTCCCTGTTCAAAAATAAATAAATTTCACATCTAAAGTTATTTCATAATCTTTTAGCAATAATAATCCCCACAACCAACATTTCTTTGCTCACGTTTAAGGCTGATATAACCATATTTCAATCATCTTTTCAGTTTAGTGATAATATCTATCCACAAGTGTCAGGAATGAGGACTGTTACCATGGCAATTAGCAATTTAAAACTAAATATCTTTTTAATCGTGAACAGTGCTCAAAATGTTGTGCGTTATTTGGCTAACCATCCTCAAAATGGGTTTAGATTATAGTTCTGAGTAGATCTTTAAGCAATAATAATCCCAACAAACTAAATTTTAAACTGTAAAGATATTTTTTCACAACTGTTCGTCAAAGCTGCTATAACGAAAATTCAAAAAAATATAAAGTATTTCAGTAAAAGTTCCGATTTCTGGTCATGGGTTTCAGAAATTAGGAGTGTTTCCATGGCAACTAACAATCTTATCTTTTAAATGGTAAGAAATGCTCCAAATGCTGCATTAGTTAGGACGGTTGCCATAGCAATTAACAATTCAAAGCAACATATTGTTTGAATGGTTAAGGTGAAACCCATAAATATACAGTTTGTTCTATGGTTTAATAACTTGGATTATAGTTCTGAGCTGCTCTTTTAACAATAATTATCTCAACAAACAAAGCTGTGTTTCAGAAATTAGGACTGTTACTATAGCAACTAACAATTTAAAACAAAATAACAAAATCGTTTTTTTAATCGTAAAAAACCCAAATAACTACAACATGGACTACTATGGCAACCGTCCTAACTTTTCATCATTATGTCACTCATTTTCAGCACTTTTTACCATTTAAAAGAGGATATTGTGTTTTTGTTAGTTGCCATGGTAACACTCCTAATTTCTGGGTTTCGGAAATTAGGACTGTTACTATAGCAACTAACAATAAAAAAAAAAAAAATCCTATTTTATCTCACTTTTAAATGGTAAAAAGGACTCAAAATGTTGCTTATTCATGAGTTACAGATTGGTGAAAAGTTAGAACCGTTGCCATAGCAATTAACAATTCAAAACAACACATCTTTTGAATGATCAACAGTCCTCAAAATGGCGCCGTATAACAATAAAGTAAAACTCATAAATATAAAATTTTACTCCATGGTTTAATTATTTGGGTTATAGTTCTGAGTAGTTGTTTTACTATTAAAAAAGTGATTTTGTTTTAAATTGTTAGTTGCTATAGTAACAGTTCTAATTTCTGAAACACAATTTTGTTTGGTGGGATAATTATTGTTAAAAGAGCAGCTCAGAACTATAATCCAGGTTATTAAACTATAGAACAAACTGTATATTTATGAGTTTCACCTTAACCATTCAAACAATATGTTGCTTTGAATTGTTAATCACTATGGCAACCGTCCTAATTAATCCTGAGACCCATGAATAATCAGCATCTTGAGCATTTCTTACCATTTAAAAGACAGGATGTTTTGTTTTAAATTGTTAGTTGCCATGGAAACACTCCTGAATTTCTGAAACAAACTCTAAAAAAAATTCCATCACAAGCGTTTCAGTAAAAGTTCCGATATCTGGCCATGGGTTTCGGAAATTAGGAGTGTTACCGTGGCAACTAACAATTTAAAACAAAACATCCTATCTTTTAAATGGTAAAAAGTGCTGGAAATGTCACATATTCATGAGTGACAGAATGATGAAAAGTTAGGACAGTTGCCATAGTAATTAACAATTCAAAACAACACATCTTTTGAATAGTCCTCAAAATGGCGCCGTATAACAGTAAACTGAAAACCATAAATATAAATTTCACTCCACGGTTTATTTTTTAGTTCTGAGTGTAGCTGTTCTGAAGATTCACTGACCTTTTCTCCATTTAGCCCGGGACTCCCAGTGCGGCCCAGGATCCCTCTGAAACCCTGAAACAGATTTAACACATTCAAAAACATGAAACTTAAATCAGAGAAAATAAAAATGCAGAGTAAAATGTCACTGTCACCTTCTCTCCTTTCTCCCCTTTGTCTCCTGGTAAACCCGGCTCCCCTGTATCTCCCTGCGAAACAAAATGCGTAAAAGGCGTGACGTTTTCATGTTTTTTTCTGATTATTACTTTATTTTTTTGGTTTATTTATAGTTTAAAGGTCCCATATGACGCAAAATTAACTCTTGTGAGCTTTAAATCATGTTCTAATGCTGTTACTGTCTCAAAAACAGACCTGGAGTTGTGTTTTGTTTCATTCTCACATGTTTGAGCAACACTTTATTATCACTCTGTTTAAATCTCCAAAGCTCAAAACGCCCTGTTCCACCTTGTGATGTCATCAAGTGGTAGTTTTCAAGTTAACAGCTAATTTTTACCTTTTGTTTAGTAGAGATTGACAATTCCAAGGCTGAAATGATCCAAATGATTCTAGTGAAGGTGTATGGAGTTTAAAATCACTTCCTGTATCACTTAAAAGCACTTCCTGTATCGCCACCTGATGACATCACAAGGTGGAAGAGTGTTTTCAGTTTGAGAACGCAGCCTAAATCTACAGGTTTTTTTGTGAATGAAACAAAATGCAACTCCAGGTCTGTTTTTGACAAGGAAACAACATTATAACATAGATCAGAAAACAGTGTAATATGTCCCCTTTAAATATCATTATTAGTGCAACCAGGAAATACAAAAAATACTGTAAACCTCACAAATTTTCAAACTAGGGACAATGTGACTGTGTTAACTACATTATATACAGTTTAAACAAAGATTTTGACCAACAATAGATGGATAGAACACCACAAAACAAGTAAATATTAGTGTAGAAGTAAAATAACAATGCAACTGTGTGATTTCAGTGCAGTAAATACATACGTCATGCATCACTTTGACAGTTTTATTCCACACATAAACTGAATATATGAGGTTTCTGTGGCAGGGAGTGTGTTCACAGTCTGAAACCAGGATTATGTTGTGTTGTATATCTGTTCACATGTTGAGTATTCATCTCACCTGGCTGCCTTTCTCTCCCTGAAGTCCGTCGTCGCCTTTGTCGCCCTTCGCTCCGTCCACTCCGTCGTCTCCATTGCGGCCCTAAAGTTCATATACGACGCCAAACTGACTCTTCTGAGCTTTAAGTCATGTTATAATCCACAAAAACACACCTGGAGTTGTGTTTCGTTTCATTCACACATGTTTGAGTAACACTTTATTATCAGTCTGTTTAAATCTCCAAAGCTCAAAACGCTCCGCTCCACCTTGTGATGTCATGAAGTGGTAGTTTTCAACTTAACAGCTCCTTTTTAGCTTTTGTTCGGTAGAGTTTGGCAATTCCAGGTAATGAAATGATCCAAATGATTCTAGTGAAGGTGTGCGGTTTAAACACAGTGGAGCACTTCCTGTATTACCACATGATGACATCACAAGGTGGAACAGTGTTTTCAGTTTGAGAGAAAAAAATATAAATATATAAATAAAATAAATGAATGAATAAATAAATAAATAAATAAACAACAAAACAAAATTAAATTAAATTAAATTACATAAAATAAAATAAAATTAAATCAAATAAATAAATTCAAATATTTTTAATTTTATTTAAGTTAAGTTAATTTAAGTTAAAAAAAAAACAAAAAAAACAAAAACATGAGTGAATAAAACAAAACACAACTCCACTCCACAACTCTTTCTAGTCAAAGTACAGACTGAGAATCATGGTTGCGTTTCTTTGCCAACCTCCAAGTGTTTTGCTCAAGGGCACAATGGCAGCGTCTAATGCCCATAGCAGAGATCAAACTGCCAACCTCTGGATCAGCAGGCACGAGTCTGTCTGACACTGCACCGATCACACATCACACATCACACATCACACTCCTAATCAAACGTTAAAGAGGTTTTTACACTGATGCCACACTGAATCAGACTGTACCATGACTCCATTGAGACCCGGCTCCCCCGTGTCTCCCTGCGGAAAGAAAACACCAAATATTACAACCAATTTTAGACACAATATACCTGATTTAGATTTTAAAATGTGAAAAAAACTCAGAATAAATACATTTTAAAGAGCCCATATTACACTATTTTCTGATCTGTGTTCTAATGTCGTTTCCTCGTCGCAAACAGACCTGGAGTTGTGTTTCTTCTCTCAAACTGAAAACGCTCTGTTCCACTTTGTGATGTCATCATGTGGTGATACAGGAAGTGCTCCACTGTGTTTTTAAACTCCACACACCTTCACTAGAATCATTTGGATGATTTCGACTCTGGAATTGCCAATTTTTACTGAACTAAAGGTAAAAAGCGGCTGTTAACTTAAAAAAACTACCACTTGATGACATCACAAGGTGGAACAGAGCGTTTTGAGCGTTGCAGATGTAGATGGACTAATAATAAAATGAAACAAAACACAACTCCAGGTCTGTTTTTGATGAGGTAACAACATTATAACATGGTTTAAAGCTCATAAGAGTCAGTTTTGTGTAATATAGGATCTTTAAACAGTCGTTCAAAGTTATTAATTATTCACCACGATGAGTTCATAAGCACTTTTCCAAACTTTCAGAGGCCACAGCTGATTTTTACAGTAACAAGCCCACAGAGGTCTCACCTTCTGACCCACGGCCCCCGGGCTCCGAAGCGTCCGATGGCACCTTTACTCCCGGCGTCGCCTTTTAGACCCTTTTCAAAAACAGAAAAAAATAAAATAAAAAAATCATCCCAATATGATTTTATTTTGAAACAACACTGTCAAAACAAAATGTATATAAACTCAAAATTAATAGAATATATACAAAAAATAAGCAAATAGTACAAGCTAAAATGAATTAAAAAGCAAAAAACTTTATTACAAATTCCTTATTGTACTTTCTGTTTGTTGGGACCCAGGTCAGATGTAAAATATTTGAAGAATGTACTGCCAACATATACATATATATATTTTTAAAGAACAAAACCTCATGTTAAAATCATTTAAAAAAAACAGAACTGTGTTGAATCCAGAGACTGTGTAAAGAAGTGGACTAAGTGAGTGAAGTGTGAGGCTGTTTAAGGTAACGCCTCGTCCCTCCCACACCGCGGGTTTAGCAGGGAGCGAGCGCTTAGCAACGCTGTCAATCAAACCTGTTGCTAACGCTAGCGGGAGCAACCTCAGGGAAAAAAGGCGCCTGATTTGTCTGTTATTAATGTTCATATCTTGATTTACAGACACAATAGTGAAATAAAGACCCCAGGATCATGTAGAGGGTTAATACGAACATTTAAGACCAAAATGAGTCTGACAGCAGCAGTTACGGAGTGACGGGCCACAGTTTTTCTATAGAAAGTGAATTGAAGCCAGAGTTGACTGAGCAAACAAACTGACCTTGACTCCAGGAGGACCGTCCTCCCCCTTTTCTCCTTTATCTCCGTCAAAACCCGGTGGACCTCGCTCACCCTGAACAAAAAAACATGAGTAAAATTAAACACTAAAATAAAATAAAGTCACAGGTCAAACAAATTGGACTTTAGAAAAAATATATATCAAAAGTCAAAGTACAATCTATAATATAATATTCATGAGTTTCAGCTTTCTGTCATATGTAACATTGTGAGGACTTTCTGATTCAAAAGATATAATATTTAGTTTTAAATTGTTAATCGCTATGGCAACATGTGTAATTTTTCATCATTTGGAGGCTGACGGATGACACAAAATTAGCTCAGCGTGTCTTCTTGAATCCCAAAACTAAAATAAAGTCACAAAAAACAAAGAAAATCTACAAAACTAAAATTATGACAGAAAAAAAAAACATTAAAAAATTGGGGGAAAAAAAGTTTTTTAAAAGTTACAAAAAAACAAGCAAAATCTACAAAACTAAAATCATTACATAAAAAAAAAAAAAAAAAAAAAAAACATAAAAAAAATTGGGAAAGGAGTAACTAAAATAAAGTTGCAAAAAATAAACAAAATCTACCAAACTAAAATTGTTATATTAAAAAAAAAAACATTTAAAAAATTTGAAAAAAAAAGTAAATAAATTTCATATTTTGTGTTGGTGATCATGGTGACTCAAACAAGGTGCATTTGCAAAACTCAAAAACCAGAAAAAATATCGTGAGTAAATCGCTTTGAAATTGTTAATCACTATGGCAACCGGTGTCATTTTCCATGATTCTGAGGTCGATGGACAGCACAAAAGCGTCTCACCGCGTCTCCTTTGCTGCCTTTAAACCCACGTGGGCCTTGCATTTGAAGCACACTCCCCTGTCGAAAGAAATAATTGCACACATTCAGAACAGCTTGGATCATAATAACAGTAATAATAATTTAGTTTCAGTTTATCTTAATGTAATTTCTTGGTCCAATAATAAAATAATCTTACTCTTTCCCCTCGGACGCCAGGTACGCCGCGCTCGCCCTGGATTGAACAGAACGGACATTAGTGACATTTGTTTATTTGTCTATGGGCGAATCTCATATGTCAGGGTGATGTGCCTAAGTGTGTCTTTACATTAGGCCGAGTTTGGTCTTATGTGGTAACGGGCCTTGAAAGGTCAGCTATTGCTTGATTGAGTGTGATTAATATTATTGCGCTTGATGCTTGAGCGGAGAAGAAAATAACAGGGCAAATGTAAAGGCTCTGTGCTGGACTCGGGGACACAGAGACCACAGGACACTTTAAGACAGAATGAAAGTAGATATCTGACTTAAAAACGGGGTATTACACTTCTATGGGGTATTATCTGCTAACACATAATGTATTTCGATCACCATTGTTCTGAAAATGCCATATTCACCAAAAACAACCTCTTAACATCACCCTGTACATCGCTGTGGCCTGCAGGGGGCAGCACCAGCAGAAGGGGCATTGCTCAGATTGACACACTGATCTGTAAAGATGGTCATGTGATCGTCTGTGAGCTGGAGACATTTGTCACAGTGAGGGACAGAGGACAAGCTGCTCTCCATCTTGGACATTTCTGCTCATCCACTTATCCACCGTTTATACTTTTGCCCTTTGTTTTTTGTTTTTTTTTGTGATGTGTGAGCTACTGTGTCCAAATATTTTCCTTGTGGATCAATAAAGTTTGTCTAAGTCAAATGGTGACACACCGGGGCATCGAGGGCGTCAGAGGCGTCAGAGGCGTCGGGGGCGTTCGGAGTGTTGGGGGCGTCAGAGGTGTCGGGGTGTCGAGGGCATCAGGGGCGTCAGGGGGCGTCGGAGGCATCGGAGGCGTCAGAGGCGTCGGAGACGTCGGGGGCGTCCGGGGCATCGGGGGCATTAGGAGTCTCGGGGGCATCAGAGGCGTTGGGGGGTGTTCGGAGTGTTGGGGGCGTCAGAGGCGTCGGCTGCGTTGGGAGTGTTGGGGGCGTCAGAGGCGTCGGGAGCGTCAGGGGCGTTGGGAGTATTGGGGGCGTCAGACGCGTCGGGGGCGTTGGGAGTGTTGGGGGCGTCAGAGGCGTCGGCTGCGTTGGGGGTGTCGGGGGCGTCAGAGGCGTCTGGGGTGTTGGGAGTGTTGGGGGCGTCAGAGGCGTCGGCTGCGTTGGGAGTGTTGGGGGCGTCAGAGGCGTCGGGAGTGTTGGAGGCGTCAGAGGCATCGGGGCGTTGGGGGCGTTGAGAGTGTTTGGGGCGTCAGAGGCATCGGGGCGTTGGGGGCGTTGAGAGTGTTGGGGGCGTCAGAGGCATCGGGGGCGTTGGGAGTGTTGGGGGCGTCAGACGCGTCGGGGGCGTTGGGAGTGTTGGGGGCGTCAGAGGCGTCGGGAGTGTTGGAGGCGTCAGAGGCATCGGGGCGTTGGGGGCGTTGGGAGTGTTGGAGGCGTCAGAGGCATCGGGGCGTTGGGGGCGTTGGGAGTGTTGGGGGCGTCAGAGGCATCGGGAGTGTCGGGGACGTCAGAGGCATCGGGAGTGTCGGGGGCGTCAGAGGCATCGGGAGTGTCGGGGACGTCAGAGGCATCGGGAGTGTCGGGGACGTCAGAGGCATCGGGAGTGTCGGGGGCGTCAGAGGCATCGGGAGTGTTGGGGGCGTCAGAGGCGTTGGGGGCGTTGGGAGTGTTGGGGGCGTCGAGTTTACATGTAAAGTTTATGGTGGACACATGGCTTGGCCGCCCTGCGTTTTCAAGCATCAGAGCGGCGCAAATCTGGCATTGACATGACGTGTCCTGAGCGTTCAGGCGTTCAACATCCAAAAGTTGAAAAAACTGAACTTTTTGGCGTTTGACTACGCTCCAGTGACACAGCGGCGTCATTATCTGGAAAAAGTAGAAAGACATCACCCACAAACTAGCGGCAATTGAACTATGCTGGGCGCACGAGCTAGCATAAAGGCTAGTCACGCCTCCGTTGATGACTTTGATGTAATAAATGCACTAAAGTCACTCCCTCAACCTGGTCTGAGTCGTTCACAAAGACACAGGGAAATTAAAACAACCAAAGACACTCGCAGAGACCGCAACGGCGTCCAGGAGGCATCTTCCCTTAAATGCGAAGGCGTTCAACGAGTCCAACGCCCCAGTGTGAACGCACCGTCCACCATCTTTGCTCTCAGCGCTAAGTCACTCCCTCTTCAGAGCGCTATCACAACACAATCAGCTGCATCATGCTAATGAAAGAGAGAGATTGCTAGATTATTCAAACATGTATGGATGAGAAATAAAACCTCTTTGGGCATCTTTTTGATGAGGGAACCAAGTTATAACATGGTGGACGAAGCAAAAAAGTTTATTTTGCATAATACGCCATCTTTAAACGTCCTGTATTACACAAAATGGACTCTAACCCTAAACCATGTCCTAATGCTGTTACCTCCTCAAAAACAGACCTGGAGTTGTGTTTTATTTCATTCACATGTTTGAGTCACACTTTATTATTAGTCTGTAACATCTCCAAAGCTCAAAATGCTCCGTTCCACCTTGTGATGTCATGAAGTGGTAGTTTTCAAGTCAACAGCTACATTTTACCTTTAGTTTAGTAGAGATCAGAAATGTATGGAGTTTAAAAACACAGTGGAGCACATTTTCTATATCACGACATGACATCACAAGGTGGAACAGAGTGTGTTCAGTTTGAGAGAAGAAAAAAATAATTAAACAACTAAATAAAACACAAGTCCAGGTCTGTTTGTGACGAGGAAACAACATTATAACATAGATCAGAAAACTGCGTCACATGGGCCCTTTAAATGATCATAAATCTATTGAAAGTATTAAGTAAAAAACACAAAAGAAAAACAAAAGTGATGTAAATAATTGTTTCTGAATGACTCATGATGACTGCCCCCTGCTCCTCACAGACCGGGATGTTTTGGGGATGACTCGTTCAAACGCCACCGTCCTGCCAACTCTGTCCCGCTGACGCACGACCCGCCTTTGACTCAACGTTTGTGTCAATTAATCACAAAATGGAGGCCACATTTTAGGAGCTTCATTAATGCCCCGCTCAAAGTGTCAAACATTCGGTGCTGTGCTCTAAAAATACAACAGAAATGAGAACGCTCAGACTGTAATCCCGTCATTTAAATACTTACTTTTTCACCTTTAGAGCCTCGAAACCCTTTGGCGCCCTGAAAAATACAAGAAAATGAAGTTTACCATAAAGTCAGAAGCAGGATGTGTTAGTAAAAGGTAAAAGGTCATGTTTTATACAGCACTTTTCCATCTTCAGCTCACTCAAAACACTTTACTTCAAGAATCACTCACACGTTCATACTCCAGAGTACACAGACACTGGGGCGAGGAGGGTTAAGTGTCTTGCCCAAGGACACAACATCAGTATTCAAACTGTGAGAGCTGAAAATGCACCGACCTGTGGGTAGTGGACAAATACTCAACGACTGAGCTACTGCTGCCTCCACGTTTGGTCTATTCTACTACTATTACTACTACTACTACTACTTCCACTGCTGCTACTGTACTGTTTCTAATATTATTAACAATTACTACTGCTACTACTGCGAAAAAACTAGTTGTTGTTACAACTACGACTACTACAAATGTTACAGCAACTACAAATGTTACTACTATAACTAAAAATGTTACTACTACAACTACCTACTACTACTACCTATCACTACCACTACTACTATCACAACTACTAGTACTACTACTACTACTATTGCTACTACTGCTACTACAACTACTACGAGTACTACTACTATTACAAATGTTACAACTACTACTACTATTACTAACCATCGCTACTGCTACCACTATAACAACTAGTACTACAACTAGTACTACTACTACATCTACCTATCACTACCACAACTACTAGTACTACTATTGCTACTACTGCTACTACAACAACTACTACTACTACTACTACAAATGTTACAACTACTACTACTATTACTAACCATTGCTACTGTTACTACTATGACAACAATTAGTACTACAGTGTTACAATTACTATTGCTTATACTACTATTGCTACCACTGCCAGTACTACTATTAGGACTACTACTACTACTACTACTACTACTGCTGCTGCTGTTTCCTACTACTTCTAGTATTATTAACCATTACTACTGCTACTAGGGCCCCAGAGTTTGACCCTTTTCCTATTAATTTATATCAGAGGGGGCCCCCAAATATCTGTTGACGGGCCTGCTACTTCTACAACAACAACTAGTACTTCAACAACTACTACGCACATCACAGCTACTACTACTACCACTATTAATACTACTACTACCCACTAGTATAAAGCACATTTAAAAGAACCTTGGGTAGCCATTTCCACTGCTACTTCTACAACAACAACAACTAGTACTACAACAAATAGTACTGCAAATATCACAACTACTACTGCTTATACTACTCCTACTACTACTATTAATACTACTACTACCTACTAGTTCTACTGTCAATTTCAAATTCATTTATAAAGCACATTTAAAACAACCTCGGGTAACAAGTACTACTACTTCAACAACAACAACTAGTACTACAACTACCAATACAAATGTTAATACTGCTACTACTAACTACTACAACTACTACTACCTAATAGTATAATGCACATTAAAAACAACCTCGGGTAAGTATTACTACTGCTACTTCAACAACAACAACTAGTACAAATATCACAACTACTACAGCTTATACTATGATAAAATAAAATGCAGTACTTAAATTTCCTCAGCAGATTTTTGTCGATATCTGTCAAAATATCTGTGGTAAATACTGAACAGTTTTGTATAAATAAAAGTTCAAACATTATGAGACTTTCTGGGCCGACTACGAGAAGTTAATAGTCGTATTATATCGGATTATATGTCCAACCAGGTAATCGACTGAACCGATATTTGGAGGCCGATATTCAAACCCCCGACCTTCAGCTCTACTGCTACTATGAGCGTTATTTACCATATGTCCTGGAAGACCTTTGTCACCTGGTGTCCCCTTTTCACCCTAAAAAGAGCAAAATGAGACATTAAATCAGCATTTTATACAGAAAAATGAGAAAAAAACAGAAAAGTAGCAATATCATGATAAATTTGTGTGATGTTTCACCTTTCTCCCTGGAAATCCAACCAAACCTCTGGCTCCAGGGTCTCCAGGAAAACTGTCCCCCTAAACAAACAGATACGAGCATTTTAATACAAATATTTACTGAACAAAAGGACTGAACCAGGACTGAACCAGGACTAAACCAGGACTAAACCAGGATAAAACAAGGACTAAACCAGGACTGAACCGGGACTAAACCAGGACTAAACCGGGACTGAACCAGGACTAAACCAGGACTGAACCAGGACTAAACCAGGACTGAACCAGGACTGAACCAGGACTAAACCAGAGCTAAACCAGGACTAAACCAGGACTAAACCAGGACTACACCAGGACTGAACCAGGACTAAACCAGGACTAAACCAGGACTAAACCAGAGCTAAACCAGGACTAAACCAGGACTAAACCAGGACTACACCAGGACTACACCAGGACTAAACCAGGACTGAACCAGGACTGAACCAGGACTAAACCAGGACTAAACCAGGACTAAACCAGGACTAAACCAGGACTACACCAGGACTGAACCAGGACTGAACCAGGACTAAACCAGGACTAAACCAGGGCTAAACCAGGACTGAACCAGGACTAAACCAGGACTAAACCAGGACTGAACATGGACTAAACCAGGACTAAACATGTTGAATCACTGTGTCAATTTTGTGGAGTTAAACCTGGAACATTCTTCCTGAAGATGTGAGACGGTCTCGACTTTGACAAAGTTTAAATCCAGGCTCAAACTGTTCTGTTTCGCTGCATGTGACTGAGAGGGGTTTATTCTGCACTTTTCTGTTTTAATGTTAAATTTCATGATGATTATTTCTTTCTTATTCAGTAAAACACTTTGAATTACTTTGCGTACCAATTGTGCTATACAAATAAACTTTCCTTTCCTTATATGTGTTTGACGATTAGGCCTGATTCCTTGGCTATTAACTCCAAAAACCTTCTTTAAACACCTCGTCAAAAGTCCTACAAATGGTGTCCGTAACAGGAAAGAGTCACGTGCCTTAAACCCTTGAATAGATCATATTTTACCTTTTCTCCTTTCACTCCAGGAAGTCCAGGATCACCCTAAAGAAAGAAAAACACAGGACATCACAACATTATAGTGAATCGTAAAACTTAAAACTGCAAATGTTTCACTGTCTCATGTTACAAATGTTAAAATCATGTGGGACAGAGGTAAAAACGAACTAACAAACTAACTAGCGAATGTAACAGGGTAAATACCAACTGATGTAATGTTAAAGTCTATAAAGCCGTTACCAGAGCTCCAGGAGGTCCTCGGGGGCCTTGAGTCCCTGGCGTCCCGTTCTTCCCACGTTTCCCTCTGTCTCCCTGCGTCAGAAAAGTAACATCCATAACTCTTTTGTTTCTAAATATGATTCTTTTATTTTTTCAGAGCATTTAGAACGACCCTTATGACATTAATCTGAGCAAATACAGCACCGAGGAACAAACCCTCATTGTACAGTGGTACTTTGAGTCACATGGGTCAAATTCAGAAACCCAGCGGTGTTACTGTCGACATTTTAATACCAGAGATGCCCCAAGTGTAAATGCCAGTAAAGGAATAATACGTGTTTTTCACAGACAGGGGGCAGTATGTGATCTCCACAGACCTGACTAGTCCCGATTTCTTCCTGTGGGTCTATCTTAAAGAAAAAGTTTTGTGGTTTTGTGGATAAACTTCAGACAATAAACGACTTAAAACATAATATCGAGGATCAAATAAGAGCCATAAGGCCAGAAATGCTTTAAATGTTCTGTAAAGTGTGTTGGATCAGGCTGTTCAGAGACAAACCCAAAATGGTGGACACTTAAAAACATTTTTTTTTTAAAATTAGGTCATTTTTACTCCCCCTAGTTTAAGTAGTGATAAGTTCAAGTGTAAGTGAACAATTATAACCGTTTATATTACCAAAAATCTCTGAAAGTTCAGTTTAACTACTGCTAAAATTTGGTGAGTATAACTTAAGAATTATAGGAGGTAACTTTTCTTGAGACGAGTTCTGCCACCTTTGTCTCCGAGGAGATGATATTACTTTGCCTGGAATGTTCCACAGTACGGCATTAAACTCATGTATCTTCTCATTTTAAAGTACAGATGTATTAAATGTTTAAATCCAGGCTCCAAACGGTTTTGTTCAGCTGTGCATATGACCGAAAGGGATTTACTCTGCACTTTTCTCTTTTAACGTTACTTTTATGATGATTATTAATTAGGGGTGTGCTAAAATATCGATACACCAATATGTATCGATATTATTAAAATCGATACTGTATCGATTCTTTGTTTCCTAGTATCGATATCGATATTCCCCCCAGGCGTTACTCTTTACGGGTGAAGAGAAGCGAGAAGCAAGAGAAACGAAAATGTCAGAAAAAATGTTTCAACCACCTCTAGTTAAAAACATGAATTAATCAAAAAGCACTTTGTGTTTTTTAATCTTCAATAAATGGAAGATAAATGCACCATTTAATGTTTTTTTTTTGTTTGTTTTGTTTTTTGTGAAAATTGAGTTGACCATTTAAGTAAGGTTGAAGGCCTTTATTTTTTTCTGAATCGTATCGTATCGATTTGAAATATATCGTACCGAATCGTATCGTATCGAAATGGCACTGTATCGAGATACGTATCGTATCGTGGACTGTGTATCGAGGTACGTATCGTATCGGCAGCTTCTTGGTGATACCCAGCCCTATTATTAATGTTTCGACTTGTTGTATTGTGGTTTTAACGTCTTTTTTATTCTGTAAAACAGTTTTGAATTCATTTGTACCAACTGTGCTACACAAATAAACTTGACTTTCTTAAAAAATATAGCTTCAAAACTCATTTTCACAGTGAGCAGGGTCGCCTCTGAACATTTCCAAAGCGATTCTTAGTGCCTTTAAACACCACTTCACTTTTTAAAACTACATTAGGATTGTAAAGTATTCTTGGATTACAAGTTTCCAAACGTCCCCACAGCTGCTGGTTTAATCTTGGGTGAGTGAGTTCGTGAAAAATCGATTTAAAACCACGTGTGCGTCTTTGTGCGGCAGAAAAAGTGTTTGGTTCGTTTGCAGCGTGTCAGCAGAACTGTTCATATCACACATCGTCCAATTATGTCGAAAACCCAAATGACACGGTTCCACTGGGCTGGGCCGGGCTGGTGGGGAGGGTTTGTGACGACTGCTTTTGTCTTACAACAACCTCGGGTAAGTATTACTACTGCTACTTCTACAACAACTACTAGTACTGCAACAACTACTGTAAAAATTACTACAACTACTACTTTATAAAGCACATTTACAACAACCTTTGTAAGTTTGGCGTCAAAGAATCGATGGTGCGACGTTGGAGGCGGCAGCGGGAAGAACTTAGTCCCCTAACCTCTGACCCCTGACCCCTAACCCACCTGCAGCTCCCTGTCCACTGCCTCAACTTAAGATATTTATTCATTCTAGCGTGACTCAAAAACGCAAAAACCTCATAGAGATAAAACTGGACAGGAAGTAGAGATGCTAACAGTGAATTTACGGGCGCTAAAGTGCACAGAGCCAGCTGACCTTATTCTGCCCCGCCCACTTTTTCCATAAATGCAACTAAACTGCTCTTTCTTTGTAGCAGCACGGCCGGTTAAGAGGAAATCCCGTTCCTTTCGATGGAGAATTTGGTAAAAGTTTCATCGCTAAAATATTATACAAAGTCAGTTGTTTTGTGTCAAATGTTCAGTTTTTATGTGCAGCAATGAGTCAACACTGCACCGATTCTCTGGGAGGCTTTACAACGGCTCTTTAGTCCCTGTAGAACTTATTTACTGTCAAGATCAGCAGCTCCACACAAAATAATACGACTCAAATGACGATTGCAGCAGAACGTGGTGGATTGAGTTAGTCCTGGTTAAGTCTCAGTACAGCGTCTCCATCCAAACACTTCGTACCTCTCGTCCCGGAGCTCCAGGATCCCCGGGTGGTCCTCTCATTCCGGGGGAGCCCAGCTGACCCGCATTTCCCCGGATGCCCTGAATGCCCTGAGCACCAGGGGGCCCCGGCTCCCCTGGCTCGCCCTACGACACAAAACACAAAGAAGAAACGCCACAGTCAGTGTGAGATATGCACAATTAACAGCCTCTACTTTTATGTAATGTTATGATTTGGACCTTAGAGTACTTTCAAATTAATTACTTTCAAATTCAGTCGTGGCTTTAATCACATAACATGTTCGTAACAGTTTCAAAAACAGACTGAGCCAATTTAACTTGCTAAATTAAAACAGTGAAAGACAATCAGAGAGAGTGATTGAAACGCTGCTAGCCATAATTGGTTTAGCAGGCACATATATATATATATATATATTGAATATGCTAGTTCTTGTTTAAATTATATAAGAGACAGTTGGAAGTTTGTGTGTAATTGATTTTGCATGACTGGAAGAGCATCTGGAGTAAATATCAGCTCTTTTCACTACTTTTTTACTTGGAAAATACTACAACAGTTGTGTCCAGACGATGTTTTTGAGATTGAGATGTTTCGGTTGCCGTCCAGACGTCATTTTAAATCTAAAAGTACAGTTTGACGTATAGCGCCCTGTATTTTACCCTGAAACGTTCACCTTGTTTACTTCCCTGCACTTGTTTTAATTGCTAAACTATGTAGACTCATTATAATCTGTGACTCTCCCTCACTTCTCGTAAATACTTGATTAGCCTTTGGCGAGTTTGACTCATGTTTGTACCATAGACTGTACAAAGAAGTGGACTACGTGAGTGTGACGTCACCCACAGCGTTCAGCTCCAGTCAAATGGAGCTAATCAAGGCTGGAGCAGTTACATCGAGCTGAGATCCATATCTGGAATTCTGATCGTGTGTATCATAGCAACCAAAGAGCCAATCCGTAGCGAGGATGTTGAAGGTAATGCCCCTTCCCGCCCGCACCACTGTTTTAGCAGAGAGCAGGCGCTTAGCAACGCTGTCAATCAAACCTGTTGCTAACGCTGGCGGGAGTGACCTTGGCGAAAGAAGGCGCCTGATTTGTCTGTTATTAATGTTATGTTCTAAAAATAACCTGCAATAGGCAAAATCCACGAAGTATCAGCTTTATTTTTTACAATTATTCTCTATGTTTCTTGTCTGTAAAACCCATCACCACACACTTTATACACTTTTCTCACACAGGCATTAACATTTTCTCACATTTCTCTCTTGTTTAAACTCTCTCAAAGTTCAAACCTTCGTCGGTGCCTTTGTCGGTGCAGAACGTTTCATCGACATTGTGGGTTTTGTCGGGGAGAAAACTTGCAAACAAACAGCACTTCAGAGTCACACTGCGATCCAACATTTATGTAAATTTGTCTGACACATTCTGTACTGTACAGGAGACACGGAGGAGACTGATGGACAATGGTCTACAGTCCCTCAGCCAATCAGGACGCAGAACACAATGGTCTACAGTCCCTCAGCCAATCAGGACGCAGAACACAATGGTCTACAGTCCCTCAGCCAATCAGGACGTAGAACACAATGGTCTACAGTCCCTCAGCCAATCAGGACGCAGAAGACAATGGTCTACAGTCCTTTAGCCAATCAGGACGCAGAACACAATGGTCTACAGTCCCTCAGCCAATCAGGACGCAGAACACATTGCACGTTCATACACAGTTAAAAAAAAAGCATGTGAAATTGCACTAAAAATGAGCGAAACAGCGAGACCGCGAAAAGTGAACCACGATAAAGCGAGGACAAAATAGCGAAATAAAAACACCAGGATCATGTAGAGCACGTTAGTACGAACATTTAAGACCAAAATGACGAGTCTGACAGCAGCAGTTACAGAGAGAGGGGCCACAGTTTTTCAATAGAAAGTGAATTGGAGTCGATAGATTATATATATACAGTCTATGGTTGTATCTGGGAGTGACTGGAAGTACATCTGGTGTAAGTATCAGCTAAAATCCTAGAAAATTACTACTTTACTGCGTCGCTCCTTGGAAAATACTTCTGTTATCAAAAGTTATAAAAAAAAAAAAAGTTTGCTTGATTCTTACCTTCTGTCCTGGAGGTCCGGCCTGTCCTTCAGGGCCTCTGTAGCCCATGCCTGGCTCCCCCTAAAACATGAACATTTACTTTCACTTTCCAATAATAATTCAAGTTATATCAATGAGCAATAATAATTTTACCTTTTGACCCTTTTCTCCGATTTCTCCCTGGATGCCACAAACACAACAGTCAGTGCGGATGCGTCGAGAGCATAAAATATAAAATAAAAACTTTAAAGAATCTGCAGACTAAGCAGAGCTGTCAGTAAGGAGAATTATTCATGTGGACTTTAATCCTCCGTCCCCGCATCAAAACAACACAGAAAAAAGCAGCATCAAAACCCCAGGACTTTATTTAATTATTAATTTCGACAACTTTGACAAGGATCTCCGCCAGCGCCACTGCCACAAAGCAGAGCCATGGTATTTTTATGAAGCGGTGGCGTCTTTTCTGAAGCGTTTGTCAGTTTTTTTGTTTGTGATGGGGGGATGATGATGATGAAGGTTTTAATTAGTGTAATCAGCGGGTTGTTACCATGACTCAATGCGTCTCCACAACACACAGATATGATTCTGTCTGGGAAAGAATAGAACACAATGTCTTCTGTGTTACGTCAGACCCACAACTGTCTAATGCAGCTCAATGGAAAATTATATGGGGTTTAATAATATGCTTTGTAACGAAATGTGCTCGTATTTTCTGTCTGGGCTGGAAACAAAAGTGTATGCACAATAAAAACGAAATGTTCCTGGATTTTTTTTTTTTAAGCTAAGACTCAAGACGTGCATGGAGGTGGCAAGCTAGAGCCATAGATGTCCTGGGGCAGACTAGTGACAACATGGCTGCCAATCTTTGCCTCACCAGCGTAGACGTGTACAGTGGTCCCTCGTTTATCGTCGGGGTTACGTTCTAAAAATAACCCGTAATAGGCGAAATCCGCGAAGTATCAGCTTTATTTTTTACAATTCTATATGTGTCTTGTCTGTAAAACCCCTCACCACACACTTTATACACTTTTCTCACACAGGCATTAACATTTTCTCACATTTCTCTTGTTTAAACACAAAGTTCAAACCTTCGTCGGTGCCTTTGTCGGTGCAGAACGTTTCATCGACATTGTGGGTTTTGTCGGGGAGAAAACTTGCAAACATACAGCACTTCAGAGTCACACTGCGATCCAACATTTATGTAAATTTGTCTGACACATTCTGTACTGTACAGGAGACACGGAGGAGACTGATGGACAATGGTCTACAGTCCCTCAGCCAATCAGGACGCAGAACACAATGGTCTACAGTCCCTCAGCCAATCAGGACGCAGAACACAATGGTCTACAGTCCCTCAGCCAATCAGGACGCAGGACACAATGCACGATTATACGCTAACAGCGAAACAACGAGGCCGCGAAAGGTGAACCGTGATATAGTGAGGGACAACTGTGCATATAAACGGACATAGCTAACCTGCTAGCCGCCACGTTCCAAATAGGAAGTGATCATGGATAGTTTCACTTTCGTTTTTGTGAAGTCGTAGCGTACAGTTTTGTATCATGTTTTTGTATATTTATGGAGAATTGTCGCGTGGGAGCATGGGTGCATGGGAGCAATGGACAAATCTCACAGCTAACCGTAAAAAGGGTTTGGATAAGGCCCAGGAGAGATCGCTAGATTGCTTAAACATGTATGGATGACATTTAAAACCACTTCAGACATGTTTTTGGTGAGGGAAAAGCGTTATAACATGGTAGAAAGCTCCAAAAAGTTGATTCTGCATAATATATCCTCTCTAAAAATGATGTGTGTTCAGATATAAATGTTTTAAGCTGTTTGTCCACGTGTGTGCGCCTTTATAACCAACACGGGGAACGTTTGAGTCGTTGTGTTTGTGTTCACCTTTGCTCCTGGTTTCCCACTCTCCCCTGGCTGCCCCTGTGATAAAAACAAACACTATTTCTCCTGACACTTTTAAAGATGAATTTGTCACTTTTACACGATATTACCTTAAATAAAAAGTACTCGGGGGAGTATGGGTAGGGTTGCTGTGTTTCGGGGTCATAACCTTCTTGTCTCCTCCTCTCCATCTCCTCTCTCCTCCTCTCCCACTCCATCCTCTCTCTCTCCAGGTCTTCCTCAGTCCTCTCCGGGTCCGGGTCTCGATCCAGATCCTCGCTGGTCTCCACTCGGTTTAGGTCCTGGTCCAGATCTTGGTCTCTTGTCCTCTCTCTCTCCAGTTCTTCCTCTCTCTCCATCTCCTCTCTTTCCCGCTCCATCGCAAGTCGCTCCCTCTCCCTCTCCCGCTCGAGCTCGTCCACATCTTCGTCTTCGTCGTCCGTGGTCCACTCGTAGTCTCCGCTCTCCTCCTCTTCCTCAAAAACTGGGTCATAGCTTGTTGTTTCTGTAGGTTCTGCGTCCCATTTGTCGGTTTCTTTCTCCACGATTTCGCTCTCTGTGGCGAGGTAGCTCACTCCGAGTTTACCACTGGGTCTATACGGCTTTTCTGGCTTTTTGTTCTGGAAAAATATGTTTGAAGACACTTAAAATTCACCAAAAATCTTCACCCAAACTAAGTATAATGATGTTTATATTGTAGGTTTTAGATTCCATTAAATTTCTATAGGGATGCAGTCTTTAAAGGTGCACTGGGTAACTTGAGTTGAGGGGTATATATATATATATCGCCCGCTTGTCTCCATGGCGATTATTATTATTAGTTGTTGGAATGTTCCACAATAAAGCACTAAACTTATCTCGCTCAATTGGGACAATAATAGTAATACAGTAATAATAATGCATCATTTTTATATCGCGCCTTTTTGGACACTCAAAAGGTCCTATTGTAGCCACATCTGCCCTGGGACAGACTGACAGACAAGAAGCCGCAAGAGGGTGACGCCTCCAGGCCAAGTTACAGGTCAGATCTGTGGAAAGGTAACCCCGCTCACTGTATGAAAGCTTGTTTTTCAGTGTTTTTGAGCAACAGAAACAACCTTAATGATGCGAGATATAAACTTTAATGACTATTCCAGACAAAGCCATGACATCCCCCTGGAGACAAATACCGTCATTTTCGGACTATAAGCTGCTACTTTTTTTTAACCCTAGCGGCCTATACAGAGGTGCGGCTAATTTATAGATTTTTACTCGCTAACGGCCACTGGGGGGCGCTCTCTAGCTGTAAACACAAAAGTGAGACAGACGTGGGGAAAAATGATGCGCTGAAGAAGACACTAGTTATGATTTTGAACTGTTATTTTGCGCATCATGCTACAGCCTCATCACGGAAAAACGAATGAAGGAGGAAATAGAGGAACTGCACATAAGTTTGGCGTCAAAGAATCGATGGTGCGACGTTGAAGGCGGCAGCGGGAATGACTTAGTCGATGTAAAAAGACGACAAAAGCTTATGTAGTGTGTCATAAGTATGTCTTAAAACTCAAAAAAATCTCCATGTACCATCTCTCTGTGTAAATATCTCAGGTTACAACATATTTGTAACATACGGCTTATATTCAGGTGTGCTCAATAGTCCGAAATTTACGGTAGTTGCTTTCTAACCAAGAGAAAAGTTACGCAGTGCAACTTTAAATGAGAAATTATGGACAATAGACTCTGCACCTGCTCCAGCTATGACAGAAACACATGTGAAATAAAAGTAAACTTACACTGAAGCTGTTATAACCTCGAGCTCCTGACGTGAGATGCTGAAATAAACAGAGGCTGGTTCAGTGTCGTTGTTAAATCTTTATTATCATGATCATTATTCTCGTCAAATATAAAAGTGTGTACTTGTGGTGCTTCTTTGAACGGGCCTGTCCTGCCTGGAGCCCCCGGCATGAACGCCTGAAACGGCAACATTTCATCGGAAAAGCAAATAAAACTTTAAAAATCTGACTTAGTACTGATCTTCAAATCTTTTTTTTGTGATTCTGTGTTTTTCCGTTTAATCCAGCTCCATTCTCAACTTTTCTAGCCCTCCTATTGGTCAGTCTAACCCTAACCCTAACCCTTTCTACTACATTTTTGAACAGGACTGAAAAGTGAAAGTATTTTTTATTTTTGTATCAGACCTGCAGAAAAGTTGAAAGGTTTATTTTTTATCAAGTTCATAGTTTGTCTGTGTAATCCCTCAGTCGTATATAGTGAACAAAATTCAGCACGATTCACTGCATTTGAAGCTACATAAGACCTCAAAATAGATGCAAAATACTCTTTAAGTACATTTTTAAAAAGGTGCAGTAATACTTTTACTTATGTATGTTTTGCTCCAATGTCTGTAGCAAAAGACAAAATTAAATCTGTCAACAGGGCAAATTGCGTAGACGTTTAGCTGCTCGTCCAAGCCGCTTCTTCAGTTCTGGTCAGATTTCTGCTGGACACTGCCTTATATCTGTCTGAAGGGAGGGGCTAACTACACTGAAACTGAAAACAGCTTTTGTTTCCAGTTTCAGCCTTAACGACCCTAGTCAATCTGTAATGGCGGCCTGTTATTCTCTTTGTTTCCAGTTTATTTCAGCCACTTCATAAGAGGATGCACCAACACCGACGTGAGAGCAGCTCAGGACCCCAGTCTGTTGTACATCTGCATCTCAAAGACACTAACCACGACTTTGTAGATGGTGAAGTTCAGATCTGAGCCAGAGAAAAGAAATGGTTTGAGAGGAGAGTTAAAGAAGCTATTTGTGTTAGGAAAGACAATCCTTCTTAAACAGGAATGGGGGCCTGAGACATAAACTGTGACAGATCTATGATTCCATCCTCAGACCCAAAGCAAACAGGAAACAAAGAGAACAACAGGAGGGTCATTACAGGTTGAATAGGGTGTCCAGCAGTAATCTGACCAGAACTGAAGAAGCGGCTTGGATGAGCAGCGAAACATCTTCACTCCTACAACGATTTGTCCAGTTAACAGATTTTATTTCGTCTTTTGCGTTGGATCAGACCTGGACGACTGAGGGATCACACAGACGTCCAATATCTGCACTTTTACTTAAGCAACAAAAGTGAGTAAAAGTACTTCCACTTCCGCTGTCAGTCTGTGTCGTGCAGCAGTGAGGAACAGGTGACGGCACGAAACAGAACAACCACATGGAAATAAAGAGTTTTATTCAAAATATTCAGTTTTATATGTGCAATATGTTCTTGTTCTGTTCTCTGTTAACTATTATTGTTGTTCTGTCTGAGGTAGATGGCTTGTAAACATGATAAATGGTTTAAATTTCAATCAATGTCTCTACGCCATCTCTTGCAGACAAAAAACATGAATAATAAACAGATCATACAAAAAGAACATATTGGACATGTACAACTTAGCTCTGTCCCTAATGGAGACGTAGGCTTATTATTTCAATATGTTAATTTGAACATTACCAACCACAGAAAAGAAAAACTTCAAATTATTCTCGGACTTACCCCTGAATGAGTCGACCTCGCACTTTTTCTCACCCTGACTTTAGAAACCTGCCAAGTCCATACAGGAATAATCATCGTCATAATCTGCATCCACACCAACAGCAAAAATATATCAAGTATCTCCATAATAAAGTCACTGGAAAAAGGACCGACACCCAGTTTGTTTAAACACCTTTACTTGTACATGCAGAGCCGTAAAAAAGACACAAAATACTGCAACAGAAATACATTTCACCAGTGAAAAAGGCTGAGACTGTTACACTTTTACACTGTGTCCACGAACCACAAAACATTCAAATAAATTAAGTCTGTATCATGAAGGACTGATGTGGACAGTGATGGGTCATTTTAATAAATACGTTTGATGTAAAAAAAAAAAAAAAAAAAGGGTAAAGCCAAACACATAAAAACAATAATTACAGATATTTTAAAATTAAATCCAAAAATGTTGAGGTTTTGTTCTGCCTGGATGTGTGTCCACATGAGACGCTGCTGTGAAATCTTACTCTACACACAGACTCTCTGGAGCTAAGAGGCGTCCTGTTTAAAAATAAGAAAGAGAAAGTATTAAAAAAAACTAATCCTCGTTTGGGCGCCGCCTACTGTTTAAGGTGAGACACTGCGGGTTTAACTCGTGTGTGAAATATTTGTGTTTTTTTGTCATTTTTCTGTCAACATATGAAAAACTCTCACATGGAAACAGTAAACCCATTGTCCAATCTGTAGAATTAAAGTGTTTTATTATTTCATTTAATCAACCTCTCGTCCATAGATCCCGTGTGACATATAAAGGCCGTTTCCTCAGCATTATTCTCACATATGAGACGTAACGATCGTAAAGTGACTGTCTGGAATTAGACTGGACAACCTGTTTGTGTTGTATTCTCACATTTCACCACTAGGAGAATCACTACACTGCTGCAGTGAGAGAGTGTGTCAGGTTCGGTCTGAGGAGGAACAGAGAGAACAGAGGAGTCTCAACAAAGGACAGGGGAGGGGGGAGGGGCAGGTGAGGGGAGAGGGGCCAGGTGAGGGAAAGGAGGAGGGGCTAGGTGAGCGGAGGGGGAAGGGGCTATGTGAGAGGAGGAGGGAAGGGCCAGGTGAGGAAAAGGAGCAGGGGCTAAGTGAGCAGAGGGGTGGAGGGGCCAGGTGAGGGAAGGGGAGAGGGGAGGAGCTATGTGAAGTCGAGGGGCTACATGAGGGAAAGGAGGAGGGGCTAGGTGAGTGGAGGGAGAGGGGCTAGGTGAGGGAAAGGAGGGAAGATGGGAGGGGCTACGTGAGGGGAGGGGCTAGGAGAGGGAAAGGAGGAGGGGCTAGGTGAGAGGGGGGGGGGGGGGGGGGGGGGTTCACGTCTGACATCTACTCTTTAAGTAAACGTATAGCTTTAAAGCTACACACACCAAACAAACCATCTTGTACTTAACAAGATTTTGAGGGATCCCACAGAAGCATTTGTTGATGTCTAACTGTCTGTTTAAGTTTTACCAACAAAAAATTACGCAAAATTCTAAATTTTGCGCCAACTTTCAATAAGAAAAATCCCCAAATCCCAAATCCCTCTGTAAATCTTTGTGTATCTAATATATGAACAAACTGAAGCCCATAAATGCCTTGGTTATATTTGAAAACTTTACATGAAGAAAAACCTAAAAGTTTCAAATGTGAGACTTTCTCCTTCCCCCTGCAGTGTCTCACCTTAACGACCGTTTGACTCATTCTGCATTAAACACACTGGGACATGCTCAAAGCATGCTGGGAGAATCCGGTCTCATGCTTTGGTGCAGAGGGTCTTTCACATGTCTGAGGGATTCTGTCACATTCAGCATTCACAGATAATACAACTTTTGCACTGGTGAAATCTCAGAACAGTTGAAATGTGAGGTTTAGTTCATCTGAATGAGTCAGTGACACAGAAAGAGCAAACAGAGCATCATGCATCAGCCGTGCAAAGAGAAGATGAACAGAAGTGTAGAAAGAACTTTTATTTTTACCTTGTCTGGTTCTTCTGTGGGAGGAGTGTCCATCAGATCTGACTCCTGCACCAAACAAAACATCCACAAATAAAGGTCAAAGAGCATTACGTCCTGTATTTTCCGGTCTATAAGTCACTCTTTTTTTCATAGTTTTTCCAGGGAGACGACTTATACTCAGATGCGACTTATATGTGAAATGATTAAAATATATAATTTCACATGTTCGTTATTGTCACATTGACGACCACACGAGGGCGCTCTGGACAAGTGTAACAGTATCTACTACACGGCGCAGCGCTTCATCTTCCTCTGGAGTTAGTGGAGTTGTTCATCTTCGACACCGAGGATGAAGAATTCAGTGGATTCAGTGACTTGGAGCGAGATCCAGAGTAAACTTGTTCCTTGTTTTTAATTCTTTAGTTTGTGATGAACTGTTAATATCTGACGTTAACAAACCAGACACATCAGTTCTGTTCAGTTCTGTCTGTGCTTCATGCAGCTGAATAAATATAGATGTGTTATATTAGCGTGTTGTACTGATATTCAGCCTGTTCTTCTCTATTTTATTGTTTTATTATAACTTGTCTTTAAAGATAAAATGTCTGTTCTTGGTCTCGGATTTTGTAAAAATAAATTTCCCCAAAAATGTGACTTATATATGTTTTTTTCTTCATTATTTTGCATTTTTTGGATGGTGCGACTTATACTTCAGAGCGACTTATAGTCCAGAAAACAGGGTTATTTGCTTGTTTGCACAGAGATATTATTACTTTGCCTGAAATGTTTCATATTGTGGCTGTCATGAAACTCATTTATCTCCATGGGAACAAGTTACAGTTACAGGCGACACTCCCAGATAAAGCAATAACATCTTTATGACTTATGACTTTTTCTATTTTTCTGTCTTAAGTCAAGGAAGCAAAAAACACACAAAAGTCTGAAAGGGGCAGAGACAGAAGCCTGAGCTCATGGTGGTGACATGTGACCCCTTTTATACTGAACATAGAGATACTGCATTCAGAAAAGAACATACATTTATCATTTTCTTTTTATATAAACTTTTGAAACAGCTCAAAGTTCTACAATCTTTGATATCTTCAACTAACCTGCTCCACACATTTACTCCAGTAGATAAAACACAGAGCTGTTTTACATTTGTTCTAACCCTTGTTTTTTTAAATACCTCCTGCCCTTAAAGATTATAAGCACTATCCCGATTTTTAAACAGATCTTGAATATGAAATGGTGATTGTTTATTCTTAATTTTATACATAAATCGTGCTGTTCTATAATCCACCAGGTCCTTGAATTTAATTGCATTTTTCTGGATAAAAAGTTCACTTGTATGAGTCGTGTGAGGAGCTTTATTCATAATTCATTCTGCTCATTTGTGGACAGTAGTGATGTGAATGATATTTGTCTTTATGACCCTCTACTAAAATGTTAAAATGTTACACCGTGCACTTTTAAGATTGTTGTTGTGAAAAATCTTCTATAGTGAACAAATTGTAATGATCTGATATTTTGTGTTTAGCTCAGAGTTAATCTTTTGTTTGTTCTTTACTCACTTTTATATGTGACACTTGGTTGCTATGACGACAAGTTGATGTAAAGGTCAGTCATTGGTCTGTTTTGTAGATGATTTTTTATTATTTATATATTTGATGTTATAAGGGTGTTACCTCACCATAAGCGTACTCAGAGTAATTAAAGTGAGTTTTCACCTTTCCCCTGTCCCCGCCCACATCTCTGTACTTTTTGGCAATTATTCAAAACATTCAGAATCTGAGTCAACTTAAAAACGTCACAGAGCTTTTCCTCAACAGTTTAAACGAGTATTTTTAAATCTGCGGCGTGCGGCGGTGAAGTGCCACAGTGAAGAGGCAGGACCAGGATCAGTTTTGAACTCGACGTCAGAGCAGAACTTGTCCCTGCAGTGTGAACTTTGTGATGACACAGACGGAGACAGAGACAGTCAAGTAGCAGGAGCTAAATCTTGTCTTTTGTAAGATTAATGAATTTGTACATGGTTCCTGACGAATAAATTTAAAAAAAGAAAGAACGAACATACAAAAACACCTTTTTAGAACAAAAATGGTGGCATTATTACATCTAAATATATCTTTTAATTGTTTTTCTCTGTCTAGAAGCTCAGTGTTCAATAGAAATAATCAGTTGACTAGTCGATTAATAAAAAAATAAATCATTGACCAGTCAACTAATAAAAAATAAATAAATTGTTGACTAGTTGACTAATAAAAAAAAAATGTAATTGTTGACTAGTCGACTAATTTAAAAAAATTAAAATTGTTGACTAGTCGACTAATAAAAAAAAAAAGTTGAATACTTTACAAATAAAAAAATAAAAAATGTTGACTAGTTGACTAATAAAAAAAAATAACAATTTTTTGGCTAGTTCACACATTTTTTTAAAAGTTGACTAGTCATTTACTAGTCGACTCTTAAAAAAAATGTTGACTAGTCGACTAATAAAAAAAAGTTGTCTAGTCGATTAATAAAAAAAAAAAAAATCACTTACTAGTCGACTCTTAAAAAAATACAAATAGTTGACTAGCCTTGAGTAGCCAGCTGATTAGTCGACTAATAAAAAAATGCAATAAAGTCATGGACTAGTGGAGTCCTAAAACAGCTGCAGCCCTGTCGTTCATAATTCGTCTCTTACCTGTTCCTCTGTCACGCGCTCTGCTCTTTCTGTTTGCTCAGGCCGGTGGAGGGACGTCTCTTCTTCCTAACCAGATTCAAACATGTAAAAATAAATACAATAGTTTGTCATTTACAGATTTGGGGACAGCGTGACTGTGCTCAGCTGCTCTCGCTCCTCTTCATCTCCAAACACAAAGAGACTTTCTGTTTCGCTCAAGTTCAAAGAGAAACGTTTCATGCAGATGTTTGGACGAAGGCCACAGGAGCAGGCTGTTTGTTTAGAACAGACTAGAAAAGAAGAAGAACTATTAATCTATTCATTTAAAGGAACACTGTGTAACTTTTCTGAGGGAGGCGTTGCCACTAGCTTGTCTCCAGGTAAATGTTACTGTTTTGCCTGGAATGTTCCACACTATGGCATTAAACTTATTCATATCAATGGAGACAAGCAGGTGACGCCTCCGGGCCAAGGTACAGGTCAGATCTGTGGAGAGGCGACCTCACTCACAGTCAGAATGCAGTGTTTGTTAAGGTATTTCTAGCAATTAAACACCTGTAAATAAATAAATGTATTGTAAAGCTTAATGCCCTACTGTGGAACATTCCAGGAAGAGCAATAAAATCTCCATGACAATGAGGTGGTGTGGAGCTCAACTGTGATGCTCGCTCCTGGTTTCGGAAGTAAATTTCCCATTAATTTTTCCAATAGACTTTCGGAAATTGTTTTAAAAGTTTGAAATATCATTCAGAGTCAAGTGGTTGTGGTAACGAATGACAACAAGAACAATAATTTGATGTAAATTGTGTTTTAAATGTTGTTATTGGAATTAAAACAATCGTGTTATGGAGATTAGTTCGCGTGTAGCTGGTTAACATGTAGCTGGTTAGCACGTAGCTGCTTAGCATGTAGCTGGTTAGCATGTAGCTGGTAAACATGTAGCTGATTAACATGTAGCTGATTAGCACATAGATGGTTAACATGTAGCTGGTTAACATGTAGCTGGTTAACATGTAGCTGGTTAGTTTGTAGCTAGTTAGCATGTAGCCAGCTAACATGTAGCTGGTTAGCACATCGCTGGTTAATATGTAACTGGTTAGCATGTAGCTGGTTAGCACATAGCTGGTTAAACTCTTAATATTAGATTTTTTCTAAAAGTCTATGGAAAAAATAAATGGAAAATTTACTTCTGGAACTGGAGCGGACTTGGAAGTGGGCGGGTCTGTCGAGCTCCACACCCACCACCAGAAAAGTTACACAGTGCAGCTTTAGAGAGTTAAAGAAAGCAGAGACAATAACAGTGTCTATTTGAGACATTTTGCTTCATATTCACATTCAGATTTTTACTTTAGTTGATCACGTGTTATTGGTTATTTCATGTAAGTAAAAATATAAAATTATATATTGCATTAATAGCCTAAATTTTGATTTACATGTGAGTGGGTGGGAGTGAGGAAATAATTTAAAACGTCTATGTAAAACACTTTGGGTTTGATTTGATTTGATTTAATTTATAATAAAATAGATAAAATAGATATTCAAACATTTGTATAAAATAAGTCACATTTAAACTTACATTCCTCCTATATTGTACACCAACATTTTTTTCTCTGAACAGATTTAAAATAAAAAAGACACTCCTCCATATTTAAAACTTTGATGAAACGTGTGCGTGTTAATCGTGCGTTTTACCTGCTTGCTGTCGGTCCCGTCGCGAGAAACAAAAGCCTCATCTGGGAATAAGGGCTCCTATTAAAAAGAACATAATGATTGTAGTTTTGTGTTGAGCGATGGCGGCGGCGGCGGTGGGTTAATGGGGAAAGTGGGCGTGTCATTAATCAGAGGTGTAAGTGTGGGCACAGTCCAATTACTCCTCAGACACTCGAGCGTAATATGAGTTGGTGAGAGTTTGACAGTTTTCTCGTTAGCAACAGACCCCCGTAGTGACGAGTCTGCCCAAGTCCAACAACCCTAACAACTACATCGTTACATCCAACACTCTTTTCACTCTTTATGAATTAGTCCTGTGTTTGGGCCGCTTACCTCATAACTGTACTCTCCTGCAGCGTACAGCTCGTCCGGCTCCTCCTCGCCTTCGTCAGTGTCACTCTGTTAAAGAGACATGACACAATTACGCAATGTCATTAAAGGGCCCATGTTACGCAGTTTTCTGATCTATGTTATAATGTTGTTTCCTCACTAACATAACTCCTGCTATGTTTTTGAGGAGGTAATAACATTATAACACGGCTTAAAGCTCACAAGAGTCAGTTTTGCGTAATATAGGACCTTTAAGTATTTGTCAATATACAGTTGAAACCAGAAGTTTACATACACTATATAAAAAGACACATGTTTTTTTCTCACTGTCGGACATGAAATCAGACTCAACTTTACCTGTTTTAGGTCAATTAGGATTGACAAAAAATTTTTCTATTTGCTAAATGTCAGAATAATGACAGAATGATTTTTTAAAGAAAAATTTTCATGACTTTCATTAGTATTTGGTACCATTGCCTTTAAACGTTGGATTTCCTTCCTCAAACTTCTCACAATAATTGGCAGGAATTTTGGCCCATTCTTCCTGACAAACTGGTGTAACTGAGCCAAGTTCGTAGGTCGTCTTGCTCTCACATGCCTTTTTCAGGTCTGAGATCAGGGCTTTGTGATGACCACTTCAAAACATTGACTTTGTTACCCCTTTGTTAATCCTAATTGAACTAAAACAGGAAACGTTTAGTCTGATTTCATGTCAGACAGTGAGAAAAAAAACAAACATGTGTCTATGTCAGGGGTGTCAGACTCATTTTCACTGAGGGCCACATCAGCAAAACCGCTGCCATCAAGGGCCAGATGTAACTGTAAGGCAGAATAAATGTCACTAAATGTAACCAAATGTCATGTAAAATAAATGTAACTACCTTTTAACTTGTTAAATAACTCTTTTTGTATTTATTACTTATTCAAGTTGCAAATATTACATGTCTGTGTAACTGCGTATCCCCTGATAAACTGACATTTTTAAAGTGTGTATCTGGTCGGGGCACGGCTTCAAAAACAGCCTTTTACAGCCTTTTAATTATTGGACAATTTGTTATTTTTCTTGAAGGCTAAGTTTTACATACTTAGCTCCATGTTTGGTGTCAAAATGCCAACGTAGATTGTACTATTTCACAACCTCACCATTTTCCTCTTCCTGAACATTCTGGTATCATTCGCAAATATTTCTCAGTTCCACTTGTTGGGAAAATCTCATTAGTTTATGGTCAGTGCACATATTAAAGCAGCATAGACTTATTTTAAAATGACAGTCATGAATTTTAATCTATCTTCTCACGGGCCACATAAAATGACGTGGCGGACCGCATTTGGCCCCCGGACCTTGAGTTTGACACATGTGGTCTATGTAATCTTCTGGTTTCAACTGTACATCAATGCATCAATACAGAAAACAAAACTTGACTTGCCAAACGCTTATACTGCCAAGCACATACAACGCAGCCCATTTAAAACAGACAACAAAACCGCTCCAAGCAGACGCATGCACACATCCACTACAGTTTATCACGGTGAGGTTATCATGTGTTTAAAGTAGTTTATGTCACAGTTTAAGCTCTTAATCCACCAGCCTAATGGAAGCAAAGCATTCATTATGACTTAAAGCAGAGTTAGTTGTGTTTACAGTTTAGGTTGAGTTCTGTCGGGCCATTTTAAAGCCACACTGACGGACATTTACCAGGCGGTGTCTCTGCCTCTTATGTCGTCCTTTATTTCCTTTGCCCTGGTTAAAGGTTCAGTCACAGAGAGACAAGGTGAGAGTTTCTCATGCTCAGGTATCGTCACATGTAACAGAACGAACACCAAACACACCCAGGTGTTTTTGTGGAGTTTAAACTCAGTTAGATCAGCGGTTTTCAAATTCTGCAGGACTGGGGCTGATTGATGTGACACTAGGCCCTCTGGTTTTCTTGTATTTATTTTATTTTGAGATAAAATGACATAAGAAGGTGACAAACTCCCCCTCCAGGAACGTTACGTAGTGCACTTTAAGGTATACTTTTGGCCAGTCCTTAGCCCTTGTTTAAACCTGGAATCTTGCTGTTACTTCATGTTTGAAAACCACTGATTTAGGTTATAGCAAAATGTTTAAAAATCATTTAGACTGACCTCCTGCCTTCAATATTTGTGTTATAAATTTGAATGAATTGGTGAGAGCTTCAGTCTGAATAAGAGAGGGACAGAGAGATACTGGATGAAAGGATGTGCTTCAGCTAAATGCTTCAGCCACAGACTGTGTAAAGAAGTGGACTCATTAAAATCACACAAATCATGTTCAGTTGATGCTGATATCCCATATTTGTTGTGAAAAGTGCTTAGAATTATTATCATTATAAACTCATCACGGTAAATAATCAGGATGCTAGGAATGTGTTAGGAAAGTGAGCCGATGCAAACTGTTTAAAATAAACGACCGGGCTTTTCTCCGCCCTGCAGCTCCGATACCTCCAGACCCTCAACACCTCAACAAGGGAGTGCGACGTTACCCACGGTGCTCGGCTCCAGTCAAATGAACCTCATCGAGGCTAGAGCAGGTATAGTGGCAAATTTGGAGCCAAGTTGCATATTAGGAATCCCAACCACGAGTATCATAGCAACAAAAGAGCCAATCCGGAGTGAGGTTGTTGAAGCTAACACTCCTTCCCGCTTGTACCGCTGGTTTAGCAGGGAACGGGGGCTTAGCAACGCTGTCAATCTGTTGCTAACGCTAGCTGGAGCGATCTCGGGGAAAGAAGGCGCCTGATTTGTCTGTTATTAATGTTCATATCTTGATTTACAGACACAATAGTGAAATAAAAACCCCAGGATCATGTAGAGGGTTAATACGAACATTTAAGACCAAAATGACGAGTCTGACAGCAGCAGGTACAGAGAGAGGAGCCACAGTTTTTCAATAGAAAGTAATTGAAGCGCGCACATGCTCACTTCCTGCTTGGAACGCGACAGCTAGCAGGTTAGCTATGTTCATTTATAGATACAGTCTATGGACTTGAAACATGTAACTGCTTTAACTTTAATTCACATTTCAGGCAAAGCAATAGCATCTCCATGGAGACAGGCAGCTGGAAACACTCTACTAGAAATGTTAAATAGTTCACCTTTAGCCATGACTTTTTTTGGTCACTAAATAGTCGTAGGGTCCAAACTCATCCCTCCAACAATCCTTAGATTTTGTACTGGCCCTGAATTAACTCAAACACCCAAAAAATATGAAAATGTCTCAAGTTTACTATGTTAAGTCTGACAGCAGCAGTTACAAAGAGAGGAGCCACAGCTTTTCAATAGAAAGTGAATTGAAGCCAGTGGACGAAGCTGGAATCGCAGCTCCTACTCACTTCCTATGTGGAACACGGCGGCTAGCAGGTTAGCTATGTCCATTTATATAAACAGTCTATGGCTTCAGCTAATGCAAACATGAAGAGAAGGCAACGTTTAAAAATATAATTCAAAATCTAATCACATTTGGTCTTGTTTTGTGTTTTGTGTTGATTGTGTTTGCTACAGGTCTATGTCGTTTCTCATAATCAGAAAGTGAAAAGTCAAATATATAAAAGGCAGGAGTTCAGAACTTATTTCTCTTTCAATAAATTGTTAAAAAAGATATCATGCAATTATGTTTATGTGAAATTACATTTGTTAACTTTTAATAAATTAATCTGAAATCTGATTCATTGTTTGCGTGTTCACACTGCGGCGTTACCTTCCCACGGGTTTTCTTTTTATGTCCTGAGTTTTTCTTTTGTAAATCTTCATGACTCAAGATCAGAGACTCAACAGCCGGATCTGACGACTTTAAAACGGTCTGTAATGGACAATAAACAAAATATTAAACACATTAAAGTGTAATTAAAGTGCACATGACAGGTTAGACACAAACATATTAACATTATATTTAAAAATTGTCTAAAAAATCTTGACTGTTTTTTCTAGTTTTCTTCATTTTGTTTAGATTTATAATGTTTCTTCCTGGATGGTCATGTGATTGCATTACTGTTACCTAGCAACCATAATATAAACCAGGGCCAAAACTTGTCTAAATTGCACAATAGTTACCACGGGATTAATAAAAATGTACCTTTATTTTGTCATTTGAAGGTTTAAACTCTTGCTCTGCATTTTGGATTACCGATACCGGTTCTGATACTATGGATTTAAGTATCTGCCGATTCCCGATATCAACTGATACCAGAGCGATAACTGAAAACTGCATTTATTTCATTAAAACTAAAATTAAACAAGAAAAACTGATCCAAATGTGTTATGTAGCTGCTATGTATCTCTCAAGTAACAAGTTCAAAGTAGAAAGTAGAAAACTTCACTTTTTTCTAATTATTATATATATTTTAAGACTGTAAAACCCCTCATCACATACTTTATACACTTTTCTCACACAGGCATTAACATTTTCTCACATTTCTCTCTTATTTAAAAACTCTCAAAGTTCAAACCTTCGTATATTTAAAAAAATAAGCACAGTATTATAGAACGAAACCAAATACTACACTATACTGTAAATAAAAATGACAGGTTTTAGAAATACTGTAACAAATAAAATGTTAATGATTAATCTACGAGGTTTGACACATAAGAAGTGATTAATAGTGACTCAGGCGTATTTCACACTTCCTCAGACCGCTCCTCTTTGTCCTGGCGCCGCTCCGTCCTGGCGCCGCTCCGCTGTAGTGTTTCATAAAGCGTTTTAGGCACCGTGCCTAAGCAATTTTTGTGAGGAATGACAATCCTTCTTTGAACAGGCCTTACACACCATCTATCCCCCATCTATATCTCCATCAGACCCAAAGCAAACAAAGAAAACTAATAGGAATGCTAACAGGTGTGAAATCTCTTATTAGGGGCTTGAATGACTGTGTTAAGTAGGACTCAAGCACAGTGCACACTTAGGGCAGCACAATAGACCCACCTACAATCAATGGTTTCAGTGTAGCTGATAGATTTTATATTTGTCTTTTGCGATGCATCAGACCTGGACAACTGAGGGATTACACAGATATATCGGCTGAATCGATATTTGTAGGCCGACGTCCGATCCAGTAATTTACAAATTGTGTTGATGACAAATGTTGAAGTACAGTTGTCCCTCGCTATATTGCAGTTCTCGATGTTTCGCAGATTTTTGTTGTTCAATTTTACATGCTTTTTTAAAGCGTATGATCGTGCATTGTGTTCTGTGTCCTGATTGGCTGAGGGACTGTAGACCATTGTGTTCTGTGTCCTGACTGGCTGAGGGACTGTAGACTATTGTGTTCTGCGTCCTGATTGGCTGAGGGACTGTAGACTATTGTATTCTGCGTCCTGATTGGCTAAGAGACTGTAGACCATTGTGTTCTGTGTCCTGATTGGCTAAGAGACTGTAGACCATTGTGTTCTGCGTGCTGATTGGCTGAGGGACTGTAGACCATTGTGTTCTGCGTCCTGATTGGCTGAGGGACTGTAGACCATTATGTTCTGCGTCCTGATTGGCTGAGGGACTGTAGACCATTGTGTTCTGCGTCCTGATTGGCTGAGGGACTGTAGACCATTGTGTTCTGCGTCCTGATTGGCTGAGGGACTGTAGACCATTGTGTTCTGCGTCCTGATTGGCTGAGGGACTGTAGACCATTGTCCATCAGTCTCCTCTGTGTCTCCTGTACAGTACAGAATGTGTTCAGCCAAATTTACATAAATGTTGAATGTCGACACTACAGCGGAGCGGTGCCTGGACAAAGAGGAGTGGTCTGAGGAAGTATAAAATACGTGGGAGAATTATTAATTAATTAAGCAAGAAAGAAATGTGAGAAAATGTCAATGCCTGTATTAGAAAAGTGTATAAAGTGTGTGGTGAGGGGTTTTACAGCTGAAACATATGGACATTTAGCACAGGTTCAATCCCACCAACCATATCCACTTTTAAATCAAACACCTTATTAGCTGTCGTATCACTGGTGGAGTTGGTAACCGTCCAGTTTGATTTCACTGATGCGTTTTCACTTTTCCCAGGTTCCTTAAACTTTCCATGAGACGTGCTCTGCTCTTCTCTGTTCAGGGTCCATAACGTCGGTCCTTCAGCCGTTCCGTTCAAAAGGTCCTGCACACAAAATAAAAGGTTTTCTGTCGAGATAATTAACAGCTACATGACACATTTTGGATCAGTTTTGTCTTATTTTAGTTTTGTTTTAAGGACATTTTAGTCTTAAAGCTTCAGTATCGGGAACAAAAAAATAGTTGGATTCCTTAATTAAGTAGTTACAAAGCTAAATTCATTCTTAATCATGGTTTATTAAGCTTAATTATGTTTAGTTAAGTGGTAGCGAGGCGTTGTACTTACAGACTCTAGATCTCTGTCAAAAGCAGGATCTGCCAGTTCAGACAGCGCCTGGTCGGGAAACTTCAACGAACTCTTAAAAAAGGAAACAGGAATAACAATATTTAAGAATTGTTCTCAGGGTAATAGTTTAGGTCGATGTGTCATAACATTTTAAGAGACACAATTTGAGATTTGAGATGTAAAATTGGCTTTTAAAGTGTCAAAACTCAGTTGTTTTGGTCGGGTTTACGGTCAGCAGCTCTGAAATTACTGGTGTTATCGGCTAAAACTGGCATGAGGTTCGATATCGTTGCTGTCGGCGCTCGTTACCTTAAGAGGATCTGTTCTCACTGTGTCAGAAGACGGGGGTGTTCACAAGCACCGGCGTCACTAAGAGCCAAGTTCGACAGCGACTGAGGACAGCGGCTCTCGACGTGTCTTTCGTTTAAATATGACTCAAGTTAAACTGACCCGTGTTACACTCATCTTCCTCACAAACAGACCCGGAGATGTGTTTTTTTGTTTCATTCTCACATGTTTAACACACAAACTCTGCAGATTTAGACTGAGTTCTTCTCTCAAACAGAAAACACTCTGTTCCACCTTGTGATGTCATCATGTGGTGATACAGGAAGTGCTCCACTGTGTTTTTAAACTCCACACACCTTCACCAGAATCATTTGGATTATATCAGACCGTGTGTCATTGATTAAGAAAATAAAATCAAAGTAAGTCTGTCACAGGTGGAGGTGAAAATGCGGATTGGTCGGCAAAATGGCGTCGTGAAAATTAGCGATTAAAGATTACTCAAACTTGAATCACTCCAAATACAACCTCGGGTGAGTAAATGTTGAGGGGAAACAAGTGTAACATGGTTAAAAGTTCTGAAAAGTTTATTTTGCAGATTAGGTCTAATTGATCTGCTGCAGGGGCTTACACTTTGTTCAGAGTAAATGTGATCACCAGGACATCTACAAAACACAAAAACTCTTCTGTCTCCTCAGATGAACTAAAGTCAAATCATTTTTCACAATAGTGTTAGACAGTATTTGATTGTAAGACCATATTTATACAGGTCTTATCTTTTTACTTTCCTAATAAAAATTTTGACAAAAAATTCCAGCCTCAAGTGGAGAGGTTCAAGTATCTCAGGGTCTTGTTCAGGAGTGAGGGAAGGAGGGAGCCAGAGATTGACAGGCGGATCGGTGCAGCGTCTGCAGTGATGTGTCGCTGTATCGGTCTGTCGTGGTGAAGAAGGAGCTGAGTCGAAAGGCAAAGCTCTCGATTTACCTCAATCTACGTTCCTACCCTCACCTATGGTCATGAGCTCTGGGTAATGACCGAAAGGACAAGATCGTGGATACAAGTAACCGAAATGGGTTTCCTCCGCAGGGTGGCTGGGTGCTCCCTTAGAGACGGGGTGAGGAGCTCCTCCACGTTGAGAGGAGCAGCTGAGGCTCAGGCATCTGCTCAGGATGCCTCCTGGACGCCCTCCTGAGGAGGTGTTCCGGGCATGTTCCACCGGGAGGAGGCCCTGAGGAAGACTCAGGACTCCAGGGGCCTCTGCACACACCCTTGGGGGTTGTTGTGCTTTGTATGTCATCCAGAGGGGCCTCCCCTCTGTAGGCAGTTTTTCAGCTGGCCTGGGAACACCTTGGGGTCCTATCAGAGGAGCTGGAGGACGTGTCTGGGGTGAGGGAAGTCTGAGTCCCTGCTTAGACTGCTGCGCCCACGACCCGGCCCCGGATAAGAGGAAGAAAATGGATGGATGGAAATTCCAGTTTGTAACCACCTATTCAAGTTATGTAAAGAGGGACTATGTAACATTTCTGGTTGCGAGCCCGCCCCCTGCTTGTCTCCATGGTGATGTTGCTTTGTGTAGAATGTTCCACAGCATGGTTTTAAGCTTATCTGTGGAAAAAAGCAAGTGACTGCCCCAGATAAAAATACAGATCAGATCTGTCGAGGGGCGAGAACTGAAGGACTGCCTCTGTGTAAATGCGAGACGGATAAATAAGTTTAATGCCATATTGTGGAACATTCCAGCCAAAGCAATAACATCTCCATGGAGACGCCTGATCAGAAAAGTTCCATAGTGCATGTTTAGCTGTATAAACGTACGGTGAACTCGGTGATGATGTTGGACGTGTGGCTGTCGGACTTTTCTTTGCTTTTCTTTGCGTTGCCGAGGACGTGGAGCAGCTCCTCGATGCCGTCCTGAAGCAGCCTGTCGATCAACGCTTTCAACAACGGCAGCTAAAAATAAATATTAAAGTAGATTAGAAACAGAAGCAAAACAAACATTTCTCTTAAACGCTCGGAACCTACCCGTATCCCATAGGCGTCAAACATCTCCTCTATGTCCTGAAAAAGGAAATATCAAATTTTTTAAACACTGTTTGCTTGTTTGCATCTTTATTTCCATTTTATTATAGAGTTTATTTATTTATTCACCTTCATTTCGATGCCTTTTCCAGCTTCACCCTGTAATGAATCATGAACAAATCAGTGTGTTATAGTATTAGTATTTCTTCTATTCTATTTAAACTTTGCTGGATTTTTGTAGAATAATAAACATACTCTTTCTCCTTTGACGCCCATTTCTCCCTTTTCACCCTAAAACAACACAAAACAAATCAAATTCTCATATAAACATTTCTTATAAATCAATTTTAGTCTTTGTTACTTTTTTGCCCTGGGACAAACAGAGATATGGCTGAAATTCTGCGCCGTTGGCATCATGAAGTGTCTTGCTCATAGACTGTATATATAAATGGACGTAGCTAACCTGCTAGCTGCCGCGTTCTAAACAGAAAGTGAGCATGGGCTCGGTTCCAGCTCCATCGACTCTGGCTCCAATTCACTTTCTATTGGAAAACTGTGTCCCCTCTCTCTGTAACTGCTGCTGTCAGACTTGTCATTTTGGTCTTAAAATGTTCGGATTAACCTGCGCTACGTGATCCTGGTGCTTTTATTTCGCTATTTTGTCTGTAAATCAAAATATGAACATTAAAAACAGACAAATTAGGCGGCTTCTTTCATCGAGGTCGCTCCCGTTAGCGTTAGCAACAGCTACCCATTCAGTGCTAAAACAGGGGTGCAGGCAGGAAAAGCCTAACTCCGGATTGGCTCTTTGGTTGCTATGATACTCACGGCTACAGTATCATAGCAACCAAAGCACCTAGCAACCTTACTGTTAGCATCACTACTTCCTGTCCAGTTTTATCTGAGTGAGGTTTTTACAGAGTCTCACTAAAATGAATAAATATTTAAAGATGAGGCAGCAGACAGGGAGCTGCGGGTAGGTTAAGGGTCAGAGGTCAGAGGTCAGGGGGTTGGGGTCAGACAGTGGACAGGGAGCTGCGCATGGATGTCACTGACAATATGTTAAACACTACATCAATAAAAATGAATATTTCTGTGTTTGAATACGCTTTTGTGTTTAGAAAGAGACATGTTTGTGTCTCAATGCTAATGTTAATGCTAATTTTGAAGCATAATAAATACTAAAACAACACCACAAACTGAAATATTCGACATTAAAAAAATTGGTGTTTTTTATTTTAATTAATTTGAATTTGAATAATGCATTTTTATTAAAAGCGAAAAAAATAAAATAAAATAAACTGTTAGCATTTGAGACACAGCGAACTAGCTAGCATGAGCATTCAAAAACAGCTTACCTTCATTCCTGGAGCGCCCTGGAAAAAAACAAAGCGCACATGAGCATTTTCTGCATAATATTACAACAATAACCATCCAAATATATAAAAACAGAATAAATAAAACAAGGCTGACTGATGACGTGCCAGACTAGCCCTCTACATAAAACAACGATACCTTAAAACATGCTATTTTTGAATGCGTTCACATGTCAGAATGTGCTAAGTAGCTCGTAGCACTCACAGTTGCACCCGGAGGACCCATTGGTATGGGAAAGGCCTGGCGTAGCTCATCAACCGAGGCGCCCTGACAGACGGACACAAAATTAGAACTATTTTCAACGTAAATGTGAGCTTAGTGACGCCAAACAGGGAACAGATTTGCCGCCATGTTTTTTTTTACTGCAGGCTAGCGCTAGGACTATGTTTCATTTTCAAAACACTGTGCAGTATTGTCAATCACTGGTTAATTCATGGAGCAAGCAACTATACAAAAACTGGCAAGAATCTTTATCTATATGTATTAAAGGTGGACTAAACATGGACTAAACATGGACTAAACCAGGGCTAAACCAGGACTAAACCTGAACTGAACCAGGACTAAAGCAGGACTAAACCAGGACTAAAAGAGGACTAAACCAGGATTAAACCAGGATTAAACCAGGACTAAACCAGGACTAAACCAGGATTAAACCAGGACTAAACCAGGACTAAACCAGGGCTAAACCAGGACTAAACCAGGACTAAACCAGGATTAAACCAGGACTAAACCAGGACTAAACCAGGACTAAACCAGGACTATACCAGAACTAAACCAGGACTAAACCAGGACTAAACCAGGACTAAACCAGGACTAAACCAGAAATAAACCAGGACTAAACCAGCACTAAACCAGGACTAAACCAGAACTAAACCAGGACTAAACCAGGATTAAACCAGAACTAACCTGGGACTAAAACAGGATTAAAGTAGTAAGTAGTAGTAGTAAGTAAAATGAAAGAAAAAAGGAAGAGAAAAGAAGAAAGTAGTAAAAATAAAGGAAAAAACATCGAATAAGAGGGTGTGTCCAAACGTTTGACTGGTAGTGTTTGTATGAAGAGTTTATATAGACTTTTATATAAACCATGTAAAGCCTGTATTGTCTTACATCTGCAGTGACGAGCACTTGTTTTCCAGGTAAACCCGGAGCTCCTGGTTCACCTTTGCTCCCATCTCGACCCTGTGGAAATAAGAGAGTACTGGTACGTTGATTTTGGTTCTTACCCCAAATATTGTCAAAATCTGTCCTTAAAAGCACCTACATCAGCTCCAGTGTCCCCCTTTTCGCCCTAAACAAAAACGTCAGATAAAATTGTTATAAAATGTAATATAGACTGTTTATTCATCTTAAAGGGCTCATATTACACCATTTTTTGATTTATGTTATGATGTTTCCTCGTCAAAAACAGACCTGGAGTTTTGTTTCATTCACATGTTTAACACACAAACCCTGCATATTTAGGCTGAGTTTTTCTCTCAAACAGAAAACACTCTGTTCCACCTTGTGATGTCATAATGTGGTAATACAGGAAGTGCTCTGCTGTGTTTCTAAACTCACCTTCACTAGAATCATTTGGATGATTCCAGTTCTGAAATTACCAATCTCTACAGAATAAAAGGTAAAAGGAGCTGTAAAAAACTACCACTTCATGACATCACAAGGTGGAACAGAGCATTTTGAGCTTTGGCGATTATGTGTGAATGAAACAAAACACAACTTCAGGTATGTTTTTGATGAGTTAACAACATTATAACATGGTTTAACGCTCACAAGAGTTAATTTTGCTTGATATAATAGCATTTAAATATTCAAATTCTACCTTTTTCCCTTCGTCTCCTTTCTGTCCCCCGTCTCCCTGTGAAAAACATGGCAGAGACATTGGACAATTTCACAGCGTAATTATTAAACTCAGCTAGCCGTAACAAATGGCGTTAGTTGTAAAACCAAATAGCGCTTACAGTACTCCCCGGAAGGCCTCTCTTTCCATCAATGCCCGGCCGCCCCTGCGGAGAAACACACATAAAATAAACCGGGTATCTGGAAGTTTGGACAATGTCAGTGTGAACTCAGCAGGGTTTAATTATGTATACGCCAAGATTAGAAAGTATATTGTTTCATTAGAGTCCACGAGCAGACCCAACACATGTTACTCACGGGGGTGCCTGGTAAGCCGGGGATCCCAGCAATGCCAATTTTGCCTTGCTCTCCTTTGTCCCCTTTCTGCTCAAAATATCACACGAGAAAAAAGCGAGTTCATTTAGAAGCTAATTTAACACAAGAGAATGTCTAATGGTAAATGGTCATGTTTTTATATAGTGCTTTTCCACTTTCTAGGTTTATATCAAGGAACTAGTCAATGTTCACACACATATTCATACACCAGTGAACACAGACACTGTTGGTCTCGATGGCGCAAACTGGCAGCCTCGCTTCCATCAGTCTGCCCCAAGGCAGCTGTGGCTACAATAGTAGTTTACCATCACCAAGTGCAGAGTGAATGAATAATGACTATAGTGTAGCGATTTGAGAGGCTCTGACGAGCCTGTAAAACGCATTACAAGTGTAAGGCATTATTATTATTATTATTATTAAGTCAGACTTACCATCCCAGAATCACCTTTTTGCCCAGGTTCACCCTGTCATCAGAAACATAATTTAATAATAATTACGCAATAATTACGCAGGAACTTTTATGTACTTTATGTAACAAAAAACAGAAAAATCTATCACCTTTTGTCCTGGTTTTCCTGGTAAACCATCCAGCCCGTCTTTCCCACCTCCACTCTGTAAAACAAACTTATTTATTTAAGAGTTCTATGGTTAAATGAATCATATGAGACATTATTCTGTGACAGGGCACCTCTGAAGAACCAGGTAAACCAGGCTTCCCTTCAGGACCCTGCGGAAACATGGACAAAGTCTTTAGAGATGACCATTTCTGTTCATTCAATTCAAGTTTATTTATACAGCACATTTAGAACAACTTCAGCTGAAAGTGCTTCAAATAAAAGTGAACAAAAACACATATACAGAGGAAAAGAACGATAAAACACCAAGATATTTTGTGTAGCTTTTATTAAAAGCCAGGGAGGAGAGGTGGGTTTTCAGGTCTTTCTGATCTTAAACTGGACTTTTCATTGTATTTATTTATTTATTTTTTATATGCATATGGCAGATTTGTCCTTCTATTTCACCAAAACATAGTTAACATCATTATATTCAAGATTTGACTATAAATCTTGCCTATTTTAACTTGCTTCTGGTTGAACAAGAGCAGCAGATATCACATGTACTGTCTAAATCAAAAGAGTTTATTTCTTTAAGAGGAACAGAGAGAACAGAAGTGTAAATGGTTGTGCAGTACGACCTAAAACGGGGCCGAGGGTCAGGCTCATTGTCCCACATTAAAAGCATTACTCACTCGTGGCCCCGGTGGCCCCATGTCGCCTCTTACACCAGGCTCTCCAGGCTCTCCAGGCTCCCCAGGTTCACCCTGAAGTAAAGGACCAGGAGATAAGACACATTCAAATATAAAAATACTGTACAGTTTGTGTTTGAGAAGATATTTTTAATGTACCTTAATGACCCGGGTCAAAATGTTGTTATCGGCAACAATCTAAAAGGTAAAATCCAAAGACTGTTAGTGATGTGTAAAACTCAAGTACTTTTATTTATTTAATAGAACAGGGAGTCCAACTAGAGCCGTCCAACTAGAGCCGTCCAACTGGAGCCGTCCAACTGGAGCCGTCCAACTGGAGCCGTCCAACTAGTCGTCCAACTAGTCGTCCAACTAGAGCCGTCCAACTAGTCGTCCAACTAGAGCCGTCCAACTAGAGCTGTCCAAGCAGAGCCGTCCAACTAGTCGTCCAACTAGTCGTCCAACTCGAGCCGTCCAACTCGAGCCGTCCAACTAGAGCCATTCAACTAGTCGTCCAACTAGAGCTGTCCAGCTAGAGCATCCAACTACAGCCGTCCAACTAGAGCCATCCAACCAGAGCCATCCAACTAGAGCCGTCAAACTAGTCGTCCAACTACAGCCATCCAAGCAGAGCCATCCAACTAGAGCCGTCCAACTAGTTGTCCAACTAGAGTCATCCAACCAGATCCATCCAACTAGAGCCATCCAACTAGTCGTCTAACTAGAGCCATCCGACGAGTCGTCCAACTAGTCGTCCAACCAGAGCCATCCAACTAGAGCCGTCCAACTAGTCGTCCAACCAGAGCCATCCAACTAGAGCCGTCCAGCGTGTTTTTGACGCCCTGGTCTGAACGCAGTGTCAGTGTTACGACATCTCAATTTGAAAAGTAGTCTTAGCATTACTGTACATTTTGTTTCGCTAAGTCGTATGTTTATCTGTGGTATGGTTCTTACTTGGTGTCCAGGAGGTCCAGGTTTTCCCTTTGCAATTGCAGCCGCAGAAAAAGAAAAACACGAAAAAACACAATACAATCATTAATCATATGAATGTGCCGCGGGTAAAACAGTTCATATCTGTGCTGCAACGGGTCAGTGAGGGAGAGCCGACACAATCCTGAGTGAACAAAAGTATCTGAAATCATGTGGTCACAGGAGTATAACACGGAACACGATGACAGATACATACTAATAAGACAATTATTCAACCAAAGGAACAATGAAAAGCACAAACATACAGGCTCGCCTTTTTGTCCCTTGGTCCCATCCGTACCCTGCAACACAGAAAATGGAAAAGTCACTGCAGATAGTTAAAGATTAAAATAAAATAACAAAACTTGAACAATTCTGTTAGCTTATATTGGTATTAGATCATTAGTTTAGGTCATTAATGTAAAGTGACAGTCAATAAGAGTATATATAAGGGTGGGACTAAAACTAGGACTTAAATTGGAGCTTAAACCAGGACTAAACCAGGTCTACATCTGGACTAAAGTGGGATCAATTTTCTGATCTATGTTCTAATATTGTTTGCTCATCACAAACAGACCGGGAGTTGTGTTTTGTTTCATTCACACGTTTAACACACAAACCCTGCAGATTTGCGCTGAGTTCTTCTCTCAAACAGAAAACACTCATCATCATGTGGTAATACAGGAAGTGCTCCACTGTGTTTTTAAACTCCACACACCTTCACTAGAATCATTTGGATGATTTCAGACCTGGAAAGTCCAATCTGTACTGAACTAAAGGTAAAAGGTAGCTCCATCCAATTTCTTCGTTTTATCCTGGGCCAGATCGCAGGGGCAGCAGTCTAAGCAGGGACTCTCAGACTCCCCTCACCCCAGACACATCCTCCAGCCCCTCTGGTGGGATCTCAAGGCGTTCCCAGGACAGTCCAGAGACATAAGTCCCTCCAGTGTGTCCTGGGAGGTGTCCAAGGGGCAGATGCCCGAGCCACCTCAGCCGCTCCTCTTGACGTAGAGGAGTAGCGGCTCTGCTCCGAGCTCCTCCCGTATGACTGACCTCCTCACCATATCTCTAAGGGAGTGCCCAGCCACCCTGCGGAGGAAACCCATTTGGGCCGCTTGTATCCGGCATCTTGTCCTTTCGGTCATTACCCAGAGCCCAGAGGTAACAACTTTATAACATGACTTAAAGCTCATATGAGAGAACTTACAGGGTTGCCAGATGTCCCAGAGTCTCCTTTCTCGCCTTGGTCTCCTGGTCGTCCTGGCAAACCGAGGGGACCCTGATCAGAAAGACAGAAATCAATGGATTAGACAAAACATATAGAGATTTTATTTAGAGTGTATTAAAAAGTACCCTTACCCTAATGCCTCTGTCACCGGGCTCTCCAGCTGGTCCTACATCTCCCTATACAATGAAAATAAATCCACTGATCAGACTTGAAATTCAAAACATTATCGTAATAACGTGTTTAAAATCACTACCTTTACTCCTGGGTCTCCTTTCACTCCTGGGGCGCCCTAACACACACAGAAAGGTAAAACAAACACTCTATTATTGTAAAGTACAGTGAAAGTTGTCTTTGTGTGGCAAACTTCGCATACAGCACTGTAATGATCTGATTTTGTGTTTAGTTCAAAGCTGTTTATTATTTTCGTAATTTCTGGCTCTTCTTAAGTTAAAAAGACCATGTTGAGCCAGTCAATGTAAAATAAGGACGGTGCTCTGGACAGGCCAACCCGATACAGAGGCGTAGGAGCTGCCGGCACACCACTGTCCCTACTCTAACTAAAAAAACAACCCATAAACTTCCCCTACGCAAATAAAGAACAAAAACAGGACGTCCAGACTCACCAGGCCAAACAAAAGAAGCTAAGCTCACTAAAGCTACAGACCCGGCATCAAGACGCCAGCAGGGGGCAGCGCTGAGCCCAGAGTGAGCGGAGGGAGCCTGACGTAGATTGGCGAAGAGCGGTGAGCAGAGAGAACGATATTTAAAGGCTCGAAACCAAAACGACCAGGAGCAAAACAATGAAAAATATACATACAAAGAATAGGCAAGTTCTCAACTAACTACTAGCTAACTTGAAATGTTTGACCATGTTCTCAAAATCAGCTCTTTTCTGTGAACAACACTGACTTTATCTCTCTCGACTGACCCTCTCTCTGCTGTTTAAAATGAAACAGAATCAATCACATGTCGACTTGGATCATGAGCATCAACCATTCAGGATTTACTTACATCTTTACCTCTTAATCCTGGTTCTCCAGCACTGCCCGGCGACCCGACACCCCCTTTGTCCCCTTTGGAGCCGTCCTGCCCCTGAAACATAAACACGGTTTCACTGGAGGCTTTCATTGAATTACATGCGATTATTTTTGCTTTGACGACACTGACAGCGGCAGTTTTACAGTTGTGGTTTGCTGTGGCTGCTCTTCTAAATACGTCTATGAATAACACAAGATACAGGGACAGAATTGGATAAAAGTATGAAGACGTTTGGCTGCTCGTCCAAGCCGCTTCTTCAGTTCTGGTCAGATCACTGCTGGACACTATCTTATATCTGTCTGAAGGGAGGAGCTAACTACACTGAAACTGCAAACAGCTAAGGGTTCTCTTTCCTAACAAAAATAGCTTCTTTAACTCTTCTCTCAAACCATTTCTTTTCTCTGGCTCAGATCTGAACTTCACCATCTTCAAAGTCGTGGTTAGTGTCTTTGAGATGGAGATGCACAGCAGACTGGGGTCCTGAGCTGCTCTCATGACGGTGTTGCTGTTTTCCTTGTTTTGATTTAGGTCTGAGGATTGATTTATAAATGGGAGATAAATGTGTCTAAGCCCTCCATTCCTGTTCAAAGATGGATTCTCTTTCCTAACGAAAATAGCCTCTTTAACTCCCCTCTAACCCATATACTGCTCTCAAATGTACTGAAGTAAAAATCAAAAGTAGCAACTGTTAAATGTACAGATACCTAAAAATACTACTTAAGTACAGTATTTTACTACTTTTACTGCGTTACCTTCCACCACTGCACTGACCTTTGGACCAGGTTTTCCAGATAATCCCACATTCCCCTGAAAACAATCAAACATAATTAAAGTTATCATAAAAACGCTTTGATTTTTGTTTAAAATCCATCACTCACTCTCTCTCCATTTTCTCCTTTTGGTCCACGCTGACCCGGGATCCCAAACCCAGGACTGCCCTGTGTCAGAAAATGCGGAAATGTATGAAAATTGCACAATTTTATTCTGATAAAGTCACTTGTGCTGCGGACCTTCGTTCCCTTGTCTCCTTGTTCACCTTTGATTCCCTGTGGACCTGTGGGACCAACTGGACCAATATCACCCTGTGGAAAACAAATCAAATGAAACATCCCTTAATATTTAACAATGGCTACGATGGGGGTTTGATAACAGCTGTTGTTGTGTCCTTGGGCAAGACACTTCACCCACAAAACATAAAAATAAATCATTTCTGAGTGAGGGATTGTATTTTGAAGATCGTTCAAACATGGACGAATCACTCCCGTCTTTTTTCATCTTTTATTAGGTTAATTAAGGTGAAGTTATTGTAAAGTGTTTGATTTATTTAAGGGCCCATGTTACACTGTTTTCTGATCTATGTTATAATGTTGTTTCCTCATCACAAACAGACCTGGAGTTGTGTTTTGTTTCATTCACACATGTTTAACACACAAACCCTGCAGATTTAGGCTGAGTTTTTCTCTCAAATAGAAAACACTCTGTTCCACCTTGTGATGTCATCATGTGGTAATACAGTGGTCCCTCATTTATCGTGGGGGATATGTTCTAAAAATAACCCACAACAGGCGAAATCTGTGAAATATAAGCTTTATTTTTTACAATTATTCTATATGTTTCTTGTCTGTAAATCCCCTCACCACACACTTTATACACTTTTCTCACACAGGCATTAACATTTTCTCACATTTCTCTCTTGTTTAAACACAAAGTTCAAACCTTCGTCGGTGCAGAACGTTTCATCGACATTGTGAGTTTTGTCGGGGAGAAAACTTGCAAACATACAGCACTTCAGAGTCACACTGTGATCCAACATTTATGGAAATTTGTCTGACACATTCTGTACTGTACAGGAGACACGGAGGAGACTGATGGACGATGGTCTACAGTCCCTCAGCCAATCAGGACGCAGAACACAATGGTCTACAGTCCCTCAGCCAATCAGGACGCAGAACACAATGATCTACAGTCCCTCAGCCAATCAGGACACAGAACACAATGCACGTTCAAACGTTATAAAAAAAAAAAAAAAAGCATGTGAAATTGCACTAAAAAAAACACGAAACAGCGAGACCACAAAAGGACAACCATGATATAGCGAGGGACAACTGTACAGAAAGTGCTCCCCTGTGTTTTTAAACTCCATACACCTTCACTAGTATCATTTGGATGATTTCAGCCCGGGGTAAAGGAGCTGTTAACATTAACACTACCGCTTCATGACATCATAAGGTGGAACAGAGCATTGTGGGAATGAACCCAAACACAACTCCAGGTTTGTTTTTGAGGAGGTAACAACATTATAACACAGCTTCATCAATTTTGTGTAATATGGGACCATACGGCAACTCGCGTGTCAGCGGAACACAATTATAGATGTATAATTCACTGTTCTATAGACATAAGTGTATGATATATTCCTTGGTGTGTCTGTATATATGCATCTGCTTATTAAGAAGGTTTGTTGTTTTTGGTTGATTTGGTTCATTTTATCTTTTGTCATGGATCAGACCTGGACGACGGAGCGATTCCACAGACATGTTTTGTTTTGGTTGATTTTGATTTTATTATTTATTTCTTTTTCTATTTCCTTTGCCATTATAACTTTCACGGTGGCGTCTCCCTCTTCACTTTGACAGCTGCAAACCTCTGTCTTGTATCACATATTTCCCTCACTTTTTATGTCCAAGTAATGTTCCTTTTCCATTTATATATGAATATGCTCTCTATGTTATAAAAACTGAAATTAAATTAAAAAATGCTAAACTTCCTGCTGAGAAAAACTTCTGATCTGCTGAAAGACTTCGAGGACAGTCTCAAGAATACGACAAAAAAAGTGTAACTGTTTGATATAGTTTTAAAAAGCAAACTTGGAGACTCACCCTTGCTCCTTTTTTCCCAGTTGGGCCAATTATCTGTTATGAGAAAAGATGTGAGTGTTTTACCTTTATGTGTCACTGATGTGTAAATAAAACACGTCTGCGTCTCTTACGCCTTTGGCTGGGTCTCCGGGGACGCCTCTCTGGCCTTCGTCTCCCTTTAAACCCTTTGGACCTGTCAACCCCTGGATAACGACAAAAGTGTACTCAAAGTTTAGTTGTGTTGCTGCTTAAAGACGGGTTATTACACTTCTGTGGGGTATTAACTGTTAACACGTAACATAATTAGATCACCGTGTTTCCTTTTATCGGTTTGAAAATGCTTTATCCGCCAAAAAACAACATACTAACATGTTTAATGAGCTGCCGATACGATACATATCTCAATACATAGGCCATGATATGATACATACCTCAATACACAGGCTTCGATTTGATACATAGGCCATGATACGATTCATAGGCCATGATACGATACATATCTTGATACATAGGCCATGATACGATACATATCTCGATACATAGGCCACGATATGATACATATCTTGATACATAGGCCACGATACGATACATATCTCGATACATAGGCCATGACACGATACATATCTCGAGACATAGGCCACGGTACGATACATATCTTGATACATAGGCCACAATATGATACATATCTCGATACATAGGCCACGATATGATACACCTCAATACTTAGGCCACTATACGATACATATCTCAAAACATAGGCCATGATACGATATATATCTTAAAACATAGGCCATGATACAATACATATCTCGATACATAGGCCACGATACGATACATATCTCAATACATAGGCCATGATACGATACATATCTCAAAACATAGGCCATGATACGATACATATCTCAATACATAGGCCATGATACGATACATATCTCGATACATAGGCCGCGATACGATACATATCTCAAAACATAGGCCATGATACGATACATATGATATGATACATACCTTGATACATAGGCCATGATACAATACATATCTAAATACATAGGCCATGATATGATACTTATCTCGATACTGTGCTCGATTCGATATAGTAAGATAGAATATATTTCAAATAAATTCAATGCGATTCAGTGAAGAATAAAGGCTTTTGAGACACATTTCTAAGCACTCACAGCCCTGATGGAAAGAGCATGAGATAACAGAGGCATAAATGTTCTTACTGTTGGTCCTTGATCTCCGGTTGGTCCGATCTCTCCTTTCTCTCCCTTTCAAATAAAGCATTATATTTAGTTAAATGAATGTGACATACAGGTGGTAATATGACAGTCTTGCATATATATATTTTTTTTTCTTATTTTAAATGCTTTCTTACCTTGTCCCCTTTGTTGCCTTCCACTCCCTTCTTTCCCTGCATCATCCAAGGTCGACCAAATGAAACAAAACATCAGTGAAATTAGATTTTAATGTTTTAATACAGTAAAAACATCAAATAGAGGTGGGAGATATATCGAAAATGGAAAGTTTTGCATTTGCTGTTGTTGGTCATTTGTTGGATGTTTGATTTACCAAAAGAACAACAGAACAACACTGCATAAAATGTATTTATAAAATGTATTTCCAAGAGACTATGACGACAGACTGACTCAGTATCTCACTTTGTTGAGAGAGAGGGAGAGAGAGAGGGAGGGAGGAGAAGAGAGGAGGAGAAGAGAGAGAGGAGGGGAGAGAGAAGAGGAGAGAGAGGAGAGAGAGGCAGAGGGGGGGGGAGGGAGGAGAAGAGAGGAGGAGGAGGAGGGAGGAGGAGAGAGGAGAGAGAGAGAGAGCGAGGAGAGAGAGAGAGAGAGGAGAGAGAGAGGAGAGGAGGAGGAGAGAGAGGAGAGAGGGAGAGAGAGAGGGAGGAGAAGAGAGGAGGAGGAGAGAGAAAGAGGAGAGGAGAAGAGGGAGGGAGGAGGAGAGAGGGAGGGAGGAGAAGAGAGGAGGAGGAAAGAGAAAGAGGAGAGCAGAAGAGAGGAGAGGAAGAGAGAGGAAGGAGGAGAGATGGAGAGGAGGAGAGAGGGAGGGAGGGAGGGAGGGAGAGGAGGAGAGGAGAGAGCGGGAGAGGGAGGAGGAGAGAGGGAGTGAGAAAGGGAGGAAGAGAGAGAAAGAGAGGAGAGCAGAGGAGAGCAGAAGGAGGGGGGAGAAAGAGGAGAGGAGGAGAGAGAGAAGAGAGGGAGAGGAGGAGAGGAAGAGAGAGAGGGAGGAGGAGAGATGGAGAGGAGGAGAGAGGGAGTGAGAAAGGGAGGAAGAGAGAGAAAGAGGAGAGCAGAAGGAGGGGGGAGAAAGAGGAGAGGAAGAGAGAGAAGAGAGGGAGGAGGAGAGATGGAGAGGAGGAGAGAGGGAGTGAGAGAGAGGGAGGAAGAGAGAGAAAGAGGAGAGAGGGAGAGAAAGCCGGGAGTGAGAGGGAGGGGGGAGTAGAAAGGGTTAGGGTTAGGGGAGAGAGAAAGAGGAGAGGAGAAGAGAGGGAGAGGAGGGGAGAGAAAGAGGAGAGGAGAGAGAAGTGGAGAAAGAGAAAGTGGGAAGAGAGAGGATGGAGAGAGGGAGTAAGAGAGGAGGAGGAGAGGGAGTAAGAGGAGAGAGAAAGAGGAGAGGAGGGGGGAGGGATAGAGGAGGAGACAGAGAGAGGTGTATTAGGGAGAGGGAGAAGAGCAGAGACGAACAACTTTTAATCCAAGATCTCACGATTGTCTACGTCTACAAACTCGCCACACAAGAACTGAAATGAGAATAAAGCTTTTGGTTTCTTTGCTTCTCAAAAATGGAAAACATTTGAAGGACTTGTAAAACTGGACAGACAAATGCACTAACGCACTTTAATAATCCGGTGATGATTCATACTCACACGTGCTCCTGTTTTTAATGTTTTAAATGGACCTTTTTGTTTGTATTGTTCTGTATTTTAAACAGGGCGCCCATAAAAAAGAGTTTCACTGGGCTCTCCCTGTTTAAAGATAAATGAAATTAAATGAAAAATTACTTCAAAAAGATACAGAAACATGGGATTTTCATTCAGTGGTCCTTGAGCTGGACTTGAACCTCAGCCAAGGCGTTTACAGACACATTCATTCATTCATTTTTGTCGATATCTCTCACTCCATCATCATAAAACTTCATAAAACTGATTCAAATACAAACCCGAGGTCCCACGACGCCTTGGATTCCCTGCTCTCCTCGCTCACCCTTAAAAACAACACCATTTGTTACTGTAAAATCAAAACGAGCCAACCTGGGCGATTATAATATTCCGCTGAAGTACCTTTGGTCCACCTGGTCCAGTGAGGCCGATGTTTCCCTGGAAACACAGCGACCAATGAGATTTCAAACATTAAACTAAAACATGCAGGTCATTATCCTTCAGACTGTTCATTGTGCAGAGTGATACTGATCTAAGGTGGATTAGTGATGGAGGAGGGACCATCGACTTGAACTAATAAGCTCCGCCTCTTCATGATGCACGTTAGTACCAGAGTGAAGTGGGTGGACATAGGAGGTAGGTGAAAACTGGTTGTGTTTAAATGTGTGCGCTCTATGGGTCCTCTTCATGTGAGGGAGTTACTGCAGCTCTATACGCTACGGCCGTGTCCCAATTCGTGTCCCGGTTGCACACTTCACAGTACCGTTCAAAGTACCGTTCAAAGTACCGTTCAAAGTACCGTTCAAAGTACTGTTCAAAGTACCATTCAAAGTACCGTTCAAAGTACCATTCAAAGTACCGTTAAAAGTACCGTTAAAAGTACCGTTAAAACTACCGTTCAAAGTACTGTTCAAAGTACCGATCAAAGTACCGTTCAAAGCACTGTTCCAAGTACCGTTCCAAGTATCGTTCCAAATACTGTTCCACGTATTATTCCAGGTACCGTTCCAAGTATCGTTCCAAATACTGTTCAAAGAATCGTTCCGCAGCTGAATAATGACCTAAAGGTGTAAAATGGACACTGAAATAATTCATTTTATTTTAAATTCTTTATTATTTCATTGAAGCCGAGTGAAGGTGTGGTCGTCGCAGCCGTTTATTTCCGTTTAAACTGAATGAAGTGAGGAGTTAATCTTTCCCTTTGAAAATCATTAGACAAATATAATGTTCGAGGTGATTTCTTCCCAGTTTCATGTAGCAACAGTCTCATGTCGCACTGTTGTAGCTGTCCCAAACCAGTCGTTATTTTCTTCTCTTTTTTTCGTAGGTGTGGTGCATGATGGGATATAGCAGCGCGTGAAGTTTGCTCGGATTTGCGCTTCGTTCACGGTCGATCTCCATGGAAACACGGGGCGCATTCGTCGGGTGCATGAAATGGGACAGGCCTTATCGCGCCGGGAAGTTACGCAAGTGTCCTTCAAATGCAGCCGACGAAGTGTGAAACCGTCAAACTGGGACGCAGCCTATATCCTTCTGTGGCAGCGCTCAGACTATGGAACAGCGCCCCCTGCCTGTCAGATCCTCACAGTCCTTTAAGACTAGACTGAAAACCCACCTCTTCTCCCTGGCATTTAACACAAGCTACACAGGATATCTTGGTATTTTATTGCTTTTTCTCTTCTATCGTGTTACCTGTAAATTTGTTTTTGTGACTTTATGTGAAGCACTTTGTTCAGCTGAGGTTGTTTAAAATGTGCTATACAAATAAATTGAATGAATGATAAGAGAACACAATTATAACATTAAAGCCGCAAGCGGCATCGAACGGCCCTCGCGGGCCGCGCTTCGCACTCGGCCGACCCGGCACTCCCTGCAGGTGGCGCTGATCCGCCACTTGCCTCTGTTTTATTGTGGCTTTGGGCTGCACTTGTCACCAAACAAAGTCAAAAGACATTGGGAGCACTGATGCACAAAATGCACCAACATGGGGTTTTCCAGGCATCGCCATGGCAACACCGTGCAAGATACAAACTTGGCACCTCAGACTTTTTTGATGGGGATGATGTAAAGAATCAACGTGCCAAACCTCACATTCTTTATTGAAGGTATGACGCCGTTATAAGACTTCGAAATGTCCCAAAATTTGTACATTTTCCCATTAGGATAACATGGGGTATTTCACGCATCGCCATGGCAACAGAGTGAAAAATATGGCATGGGTGTGATTGACTTTTTTGATCGGGATGACATGATGAGTCATTCTGGCAAATTTCACTTAATTCCATGAAACTAATGTTTTTCTCATGAATTGGAAATTTTCGGAGCATTCCCATTAGGATAACATGGCACTTTGGCGCATCGTCATGGCAACACGGTGCAAAAAACGATATGGGTCTGATTGACTTTATTGATTGGGATGACCCACTGGAATTTTGTGTGTCAAATTTCGTAACATTTAGGAAAAAACTATTTTGGGACCTCCATACAAATTTATTTGTTATTCTGTAGGGGGCGCTATTGCACCAATTTTGTTTCTTTCACAATGAGTAGGTCTAGGCCAGAAAGTTTTACAACTGATTCGAATTTGAGTGAAATCAGACTTAGTATGTGCAAATGGGAGCAAATTTTGAAATTTGAGAATTGCAAAAATTCCGATGGAATTTTGCGGCTTCGCCGCACGGAAACCGTGACAGGTATCAACCTAAATTGGATAACTTTTGATGCCCCACTTGTCTAGATGATGTCCAGTGATTTTCAGCCCTGCAGGTGAAGCGCCTTCAGAGGAGTTGACGAAAATGCGACGTCAACGAAAATGCTGACTCGGCATTTCGGAATTTTCAATCCAAGATGGCCGACTTCCGGTTTGTCAGGGGGCGTGGCCATAATAATATTTTTTGTTTGGCATCACTTGAAGAATGTGTGTACCGAATTTTGTGGCTCTACGACAAAATTGACGTCGGGGCGTCTCCCATTGACGCAATGTATTTTGACTTTTGTAGGTGGCGCTGTCGCGCCATTTTTTTATGCCCAATGATGCACCATATAAAAAAATAAATTTTTCGGCAGACCTGAATTTTGGGCAAAATTTGGTGCGTTTTGGAATATGTTCAGGGGGTCAAATTCCTGTTCAAAAAGCAGAAGAAAGAAGAATAAAAATAATAATAATAATAATAAAAATTAAAGCCGCAAGCGGCATCGAACGGCCCTCGCGGGCCGCGCTTCGCACTCGGCCGACCGGGCACTCCCTGCAGGTGGCGCTGATCCGCCACTTGCCTCTGTTTTATTGTGGCTTTGGGCTGCACTTGTCACCAAACAAAGTCAAAAGACATTGGGAGAACTGATGCACAAAATGCACCAACATGGGGTTTTCCAGGCATCGCCATGGCAACACCGTGCAAAATACAAAGTTGGCACCTCGGACTTTTTTGATGGGGACGATATAAAGAATCAACGTGCCAAATGTCACATTCTTCATTGAAGGTTTGAAGCCGTTATAAGACTTTGAAATGTCCAAAAATGTGTAAATTTTCCCATTAGGATAACATGGGGTATTTCGCGCATAACCATAGCAACAGAGTGAAAAATATGGCATGGGTGTGATTGACTTTTTTGATCGTGATCACATGATGAGTCATTCTGGCAAATTTCATTTAATTCCATGAAACTAATGTGTTTCTCATGAATGGGACATTTTCGGAGCGTTCCCATTAGGATAACATGGGCAATTTGGCGCATCGTCATGGCAACACGGTACAAAAAACGTCATGGGTCTGATTGACTTTATTGATTGGGATGACCCACTGGAATTTTGTGTGAAATTTCGTAACATTTGGGAAAACTAAATTTTGGGCCCTCCATGCAAATTTATTTGTTATTCTGTAGGGGGCGCTATTGCACCAAATTGTTTTCGTTCATAATTAGTAGGTCTAGGCCAGAAAGTTTTACAAGTGATTCAAATTTGAGCTCAATCGGACTTTTTATGCGCAAACGGGAGCAAATTTTGACATTTAAAAATTGCAAAAATTCCGATGGAATTTTGCGGCTTCGCCGCACGGAAGCCGCTATATGTATCAATGTAAATCGGATAACTTTTGATGCCCCACTTGTCTAGATGATGTCCAGTGATTTTCAGCCCTGCAGGTGAAGCGCCTTCAGAGGAGTTGACGAAAATGCGACGTCAACGAAAATGCTGACTCGGCATTTCGGAATTTTCAATCCAAGATGCCCGACTTCCGGTTTGTCAGAGGGTGTGGCCATAATAATATTTTTTGTTTGGCATCACTTGATGAATGTGTGTACCGAATTTGGTGGGTCTACGACAAAGTTGACGTCGGGGTGTCTCCCATTGACGCAATGTATTTTGACTTTTGTAGGTGGCGCTGTCGCGCCATTTTTTTATGCCCAATGATGCACCATATAAAAAAATAAATTTTTCGGCAGACCTGAATTTTGGGCAAAATTTTGTGCGTTTTGGAATATGTTCAGGGGGTCAAATTCCTGTTCAAAAAGCAGAAGAAAGAAGAAATAAAAAAAAATATAATAATATAATAATATTTTTAGCAAAAACAATATATCCGAAAACATTAGAATGACAAATTATACGTTTTTCGAAAGCTCTGGACCTTCCCCACGTCACCGTGGGGTCATTGGCGAATGACGGGCGCTGACGCGCCCGTCATTCGCCATGACGTCGGGGGTCGCCCACTGACCTCCCATTGACTTCCATTCATTTTAGCAGTAATAAAGATGGCCCATGCCTACGGCATGGGTTGCTGGGATAGTGGAATCAGGGCAAGGTCGCGACCTCAGCCGAACTTGTGCGCTGCGCGCACAAGTTCGGCAAGACAGTTAGCAGCGATGAGTGCCTGGGCTTCGCCCAGGCACTCATCGTTGCGGAAGCAATAGGCCCTACGCCCTGTAGGGGCTCGGGCCTAATATAATAATATTTTTAGCAAAAACAATATATCCGAAAACATTAGAATGACAAATTATACGTTTTTTGAAAGCTCTGGACCTTCCCCACGTCACCGTGGGGTCTAGGCGAATGACGGGCGCTGACGCGCCCGTCATTCGCCATGACGTCGGGGGTCGCCCACTGACCTCCCATTGACTTCCATTCATTTTAGCAGTAATAAAGATGCCCCATGCCTGCGGCATGGGTTGCTGGGATAGTGGAGTCAGGGCAAGGTCGCGACCTCAGCCGAACTTGTGCGCTGCGCGCACAAGTTCGGCAAGACAGTTAGCAACGATGAGTGCCTGGGCTTCGCCCAGGCACTCATCGTTGCGGAAGCAATAGGCCCTACGCCCTGTAGGGGGCTCGGGCCTAATTATTAAAAGTGCGTTAAGGGGTTTGCGTAATACCACTTTATGAAGTTTCATTATGGTTTAATTGTAAATTGGATTATAGAGGACAGACTATTCTCACACAGTTTTAAAAATGAATATATCGTAATGTGACGTACCTTCTGGCCTGGTTCTCCCCTCGGACCCTGGACGCCCTGGATGCCAATGCCTTCGTCTCCCTTTCAAAATAAAACGAGTCAAATTTAGGCTCAGAAAAGTAACATAAATACTGTTTAAATCTGAACGAGCGCTTTTACCTTGTGTCCTTTTTGTCCAGGTAATCCAGGTACGCCGTCAAGACCAATGGGACCAGGTAGACCAGCGTTGCCCTGGGTTACATAAAATCGTTTTTATTTTGGAGATCTTACTCACTTTTCTGAATGCTGAATCTGAATGTTTGGACTTACATCTCTCCCAGGCGCTCCTTTGTCTCCAGGCACCCCCGGATTACCAGGAAAACCCTACGAGAAACATTCAGAGCAGTTTTATTAGAAAAAATACAAAGATTTGAACTAAAATGAAAATCAGAGTCAAATTAAATACCATTTAGATGTATATTTTTTGGTTTATTACCAAACAAAACGTATCTTTTTCTTACTTTTAAATGTAATTGCAATAGTAGGTAACACATAACTGCACTTATAAAAGTCAAAGGCATGAGCAAAGACTGAAATCACACTGAACAAAGAGTTAAATTAAGAATGAATTAAGAATGATACAGGCTTAGTCACTACTTAATTAGAAGAGTTAGGACCTTCATTATGCATTTTTCATTAAGTTCAACCTTAATTAAAAGTTCTAGATTATGCAAAATGGACTTTTGTGAGCTTTAAGTCATGTTCTAATGCTGTTACCTCCTCAAAAACAGACCTGGAGTTGTGTTTTGTTTCATTCACATGTGTTTAAGTAACTCTTTATTATTACAGTGGTCCCTCGTTTATCTCGGGGGTTATGTTCTAAAAATAACCCGCAACAGGCGAAATCTGTGAAGTATCAGCTTCATTTTTTACAATTATTCTATATGTTTCTTGTCTGTAAAACCCCTCACCTCACACTTTATACACTTTTCTCACACAGGCATTAACATTTTCTCACATTTCTCTCTGGTTTAAACTCTCTCAAAGTTCAAACCTTCGTCGGTGCCTTTGTCGATGCAGAAGGTTTCATCGACATTGTGGGTTTTGTCGTGAGAAAACTTGCAAACATACAGCACTTCAGAGTCACACTGCGATCCAACATTTATGTAAATTTGTCTGACACATTCTGTACTGTACAGGAGACACGGAGGAGACTGATGGACAATGGTCTACAGTCCCTCAGCCAATCAGGACGCAGAACACAATGCGCAAAACAGCAAGGCCGCGAAAGTTCAACCGTGATATAGTGAGGGACAACTGTAGTCGGTCTCCAACTCCAAAGCTCTAAATGCTCTGTTCCACCTTGTGATGTCATGAAGTGGTAGTTTTTAACAGCTACTTTTTACCTTTAGTTCAGTAGAGATTGAATATTCCAGGGCTGAAATTAACCAAATGATTCTAGTGAAGGTGTATGGAGTTTAAAAACACAGTGGAGCACTTCCTGCATTACCACATGATGACATCACAAGGTGGAACAGAGTGTTTTTGTTTCTGTTTTCCACTTAAATCTGCAGGTTTGTGTGTTAAACATGTGTGAATGAAACAAAACACAACTCCAAGTCTGTTTGTGATGAGGAAAGAACATTAGAACATGGATCAGAAAAGAGTGTAATATGAGCACTTTAAGGTCAAGATTTTATAGAATTTAAAATCGTATCTCCCTTGAAGGAATTAAAGACGCAAGCGGCATCGAACGGCCCTCAGCCTGAACATACAGACACTTACCCTTTTGCCCGGCTCACCTGGATCTCCCTGGGAATGACAAAATAATGAGTTTAAATAATGAGTTTAAATAATGTCTGTGCCATTTCACACAGATCAGACCAGCACCTTTACAGTTTCTCCTGGGGGTCCGGGTAAACCTGGGGGTCCGGGGAGTCCTGGGGCTCCATTGACGCCTGGGACTCCTGGAGGACCCTGAGGACCCTGTGGGGACAGTATTTATTTAGACATATACACATTAAAATACAGCTCTCGATAAAACTTAGTCCCAAAGTGAGTACACACAGAAGATCCCGGCTCGCCTTTTCTCCCAGGGACATAATTGGCGTCAGGACCCGCGATGACGTAACCGGGCTCCCCCTGGGACGAGAACACAGCTGTTATTATACTGTTTTAATACTAATGATGACGCTTGTATTTTAAATGTGATTTCAGTATTAATTCCAATATTGATACAGATTTTTATATTGTATTTTTAGGCATTAAACCAATTTTCAACACAAAATAATAGTAGTTTCTTTAATATTACTTCTATTATACATCACAGACTATATACTACAACAAAACTATATAAAAACTATATACAACAAAACTATATAATAACTATATACTATGGCAAAACTATATAAAAACTATATACTACAACAAAACTATATAAAAACTATATTTTACATCAAAACTGGATATTTCCTGATTTTGATTCACTACTACCACTACGACTACTACTACTACTACTACTACTACCATTACTACCATTACCACTACTACTACTACTAATACCATTACTACCATTACCACTACTACTACTACTACTACTACTACTACTACTACTACCATTACTACCATTACCACTACTACTACTACCATTACCACTACTACTACTATCATTACTACCATTACCACTACTACTACTATCATTACTACCATTACCACTACTACTACTACCATTACTACCATTACCACTGCCACTACTACTACTACCATTACCACTACTACTCCTACTACCATTACCACTACTACTACTACCATTACTATCATTACCACTACTACTACCATTACTACCACTATCACTACTACTACTACTACTACCACTAGCACTACCACCACCACTACTACTACCACCACAACTACCACTAATACTTTCACCATTACTACTACCACTACTACTACTACCACTACTACTACTACCAGTACCACTACCACCACTACTACTACTACTACTACTACTACTACTACTACTACTACTACTACTACTACTACTACTACTACTACTACTACTACTACTACTACTACTATCAGTACCACTACCACTATACTGCAAAAACATGACACATAAGTATAGTGGTCCTACATACTCTAAGTTCTCACCTTTAGTCTCAAAACAACCTGGACAACACCACCAGTTAAAAGTTTTTCTGTATTTTTACTACTTTCTACATTTTATACACACAGAACATACTGACTGCGCAAGATACTGTTTTTATATTGTATTTTTTAGGCATTAAATCAATTTTCAAGACAAAATAACAGTAATAATAGCAGGACAGATCCAGTTTTGTTCACATAAGTACCGTATGTAGTTTTGGTAGTAGTTTTAGTATCGACCAGTACCTATATAATATTACTTTTGATTAGCAGTAGCATAAATCAAACATAACAAACCCTTTCTCCTCTTTGACCCTTTGGACCAGGCGCTCCCGGGAGACCCTGCAACAAACATGCAGTATAATCACAACCGTTTCAATATTTAGTTTGTTTTAATAGTATCTTAACAATAAAAAAACAACATTATACTCACCCTGTCACCTGGGATACCTTGGGGGCCCTTAAAATAATATACAGCATTAATAATCTGTATGAGTCACAAAAGCAGTACGGGTATGTGTGTTTTATGAGTTTTACCCTGAGTCCAGCGGATCCCGGGGGTCCAGATCTGCCCGGTCGCCCCGGCAACCCTGGAACGCCATCTGTTCCAGCCGGGCCCTGTCAAATTAAAGTATTCGTAGTAATACAATACAAAAATACAGTACACGGCAGGAGTATGTGGTTTCTGTACGACTGTTACGACACTGGAGCAAATTTGGTTGGTGCAGTTAGCAAAAGGAGCTACGAACGGCGTCAGGTTTTAAAACAATGTGAAATAAAATGAAGTGGAGTAAACCATATTTTCCAGAGTATAAGTTGCACCAGCTAAAAATGCATAATAATGAAGAAAAAAAAACATATTTCACATTTAAATTGCATCTGAGTATAAGTCGCACCCCCGGCTAAACTATGAAAAAAAATTTGACTTATAATCCGGAAAAAATTATACATTTACTATCAGTTAAAAGTTTAGACACTCCCTCGCACTCTGTTTTTTTTTTTCCGGAGTATAAGTTGCACTTTCTTTCATGTTTGCCCGGGGGTGCGGCTTATACTCAGATGCGATTTATATGTGAAATATGTTTTTTTCTTCATTATTAAGCATTTTTTAGATGGTGTGACTTATACTCCGGTGTGACTTATACTCCAGTACGACTTATACTCAGATGTGACTTATACACAGGTGCAGCTTATACTCAGGTGCGATTTATACTCCAGAAAATACGGTACATTTTTTTTCTCAGTATATGGTCAGGCTCAGAACCTGCAGAACCTCAGAGCTGCAGAGGCTGCACTAGCACTGAAGATCACAGAGAGTCTTTTTAGGTTTAAACCAACTCAGTTTCAGTATTGAATCTGGCAACCCAAATGAGAGACTTGTGTGAGTGTGTTCTGACTCGATAATCATCCTGAGAACAAAAACACAACATTACAACGTGAATAAATGGGAATAAATCAGTGTAAGAATGTTTTTTCTGTAAAATAAATATTACTTTTGAACAAGTTTATCTCTTATCTGGGGCACAATTAGGTCAAGTTTATGAAATTTTAAATCAAATTATCCTCTTACATACCGTACAGTGATCATGTTTTGGAGGATTTTGGGGCATTAATATCATAAAACAAGATAGATTAGAATAGTAAAGATGTGTATTTCCGTAGTATTAGGCAGTACTCAGAGTGAAACACAGAGTTTAGGTGGGACTCGAGACAAAATGAAGTAAATACACAGAACATAACACCACAGATTGAAAGTAAAAGCCTTGTTCTAACCTTTTCACCTGGTTCTCCTTTTGTGGCTGTAAAAGGATCAAACTTCCCAGGACTAGCTCTGAATTTCTAAATAAAATAAAACATATTTAATAATGATAATAAGTAGAGCCATGAAAAGAAGTGACTTTGAAAAGACCAGAAATCAAATCATACCAGACCCCCGAGTCCAAACCCATCGCCCTGAAACAAGGAAACGATTATGTGATTATGAGATTATAAAAATGAGCTTTTATTGTAAAGTTAGTGAGATTATTAAGATTATGTTTATGTCATAGACTGTATAAAGAAATGGACTTGGCTAACGTGCTAGCCGCCGCGTTCTGAATAGGAAATGATCATGGGCGCGTTTCCAGCTCCATCGACTCTGGCTCCAATTCACTTTCTATTGAAAAGCTGTGGCCCGTCTCTCTGTAACTGCTGCTGTCAGACTCGTCATTTTGGTCTTAAACAACAGCCTCGCTCCGGATTGGCTCTTTGGTTGCTATGATACTCGCATTTGGAATTTTAAATATGTAACTCGGCTCCAAATTAGCCTCGATGAGCTTCATTTGGAGCTGAACGCTGTGGGTGACGTCACACTCACTTAGTCCACTTCTTCATACAGTTTATGGTTTATGATTATTTTTATGTTTATGAGTCTTACCTTATCTCCCTTCTGGCCCTATGAGAACAAACCACAAAGAAGATGATTTAGATCTTAGTTAAATTAAATTGTTGTATTTTACTGTATATTATATAGTCCAGATAACAATTTTGATGAAGAAAATTCCATTAGATTTTTTTTTAATATAAATGTGTTGATAATTTGTGAAATAAATGTAATTATTAGAAACTCAACATTTTGCACTGACCTTTACACAGTGCGTGGGGCAGGGGGCGTCGGGCTTTGACACCTCCTCGGGGTCTCCTGTGGGGTTGTCCAACTGAGCGTCCTAAAAAGTATTATTCAAATTGTGGAAAAGTGTAAAAAGGTTTATTGACTCTATCATGTTAAGAATAAAGTGGAACATACACTAGAACAGAGGAAGTAACACATAAACAGCAAAATGTCATAACATAATTATAACTACTACTTCTACTACTACTACTACTACTACTGCTACTACAACTACCACCACCACTATTACTGCTACTACTATTGCTATCACTACTACTACTACCACCACCACTATTACTACTACTGCTATTGCTACTACTACAACCACTACCACCACTATCACTACTACTACTACTACGGCTACTACTACAACCACTACTACTACTACTACTACTGCTACTACAACCACTACCACTACTACTACAACCACTACCACTACCACTACTACTACTGCTACTACTACAACCACTACCACTACCACTACTACTACTGCTACTACTACAACCACTACCACTACCACTACTACTACCACCACCACTACTACTACAACCACTATCACTACCACTACTACTACTACTACTACTACTACTACTACTACTACAACAACCACTACCACTACTACTACTACAACCACTACCACTACCACTACTACTACCACCACCACTACTACTACTACCACTATCACTACTACTACAACCACTATCACTACCACTACTACTACTACTACTACTACTACAACAACCACTACCACTACTACTACTGCTACTACTACAACCACTACCACTATTAGTACTGATACTACTACCACTACTATTATTACTACTCCTACTACTTTTACTGCTACCGCTACCATTACTACTCCTACTACTTTTACTGCTACCACTACCACTACTACTACTCCTACTACTTTTACTACTACCACTCCTACTACTATTAATACTACTCCAACTACCATTACCACTACCACTACTACTACTACTTTTACTACTACCACTACCACTACCAGTCAAAAGTTTGGACTCATTCTCTCGTTCTGTGTTTCTTTCCTTTTATTTTTACTACTTTTTACATTTTATACACACACAGAAAACATCAAATATGTGAAGCAAGATATATGGAATTATACAGCAAAGAAAAAAAAAATACCGAGCAAAGTATTTTTGAATATTAAATGTATATATAAAATGTATATTACTTTTTTTCTATGCTACACAATTACGTATTTGTTACTTCATATATTTGATGTCTCCTGTGTGTATGTAAGGTGTAAAAATAAAGAAAAAACTTTGAATGAGAGGGTGTGTCCAACAAAATTAGACAAAACTGGTCAAAAATCACTGGTTAAAGATTAAACCTCGGCAGAAAGTGACATTCATACTTCACAAATTGAACGAGATGAAATGATTCAAACTAAATCTTAACCAGATCTTTGTGAAACGCTGCTGTACCCTCACCTCCGCCTCCTCCTCTGGTTCCGGTTTGTATTCAGACAGAAGTTCGTCACTACAGATGCTGCTGATGAAGTCTCTCTCGATGGAGGGGAAGTCGTCAAAGGAGGGAGAGTAGAAAATGTTCTTGTAGTTTGTGGGAGCTGCGATTTTGTTCAACTCGTCGATGTCTGCGTTGGCCACTCCGACGGCCAGGACGCTCACACCTGTCATCAGAGTGAATGCTGCGTTTAAGGACTGTACCTGGTGTCGTCTAAAGCACCACTTCAGCGTTTTTGTACATTTTACTCAGTCGTACAGAGGTGGTGCTTTTCATTACGACGCAGTACAGTTTTTCCTATTGATTACATACAGAAAATCCTTATATTTAGAACCTGCTCGTTTCCATCAGAGTCCATTTCCTCGCTCTACACCGCCGTACTATAACTGTCACACGCGCTTGTAATCATAATTCGAGGTGTGACCTGCTTGGTAGATGTTAAAGCCATACTGCGGAACATTTTCTACAGAGATAAATGGTCAAAAGAGGTAAATGGTCACGTGTTTATATGCCGTTTTTCCACCTTCGAGTCACTCAAAGCGCTTTAAATCGAGGAAACACTCACACATTCACACACGCATTCATACAACAGACACAGACGCGCTAAAAAGTTACAGACTGTGGGTTTAAAGCTCCTATCTTACGCAAAACCTGACGCAAAACTGAGCTCAAAGTCATGTTATAATGCTGGTATCTCATCAAAAACAGACTGGAGTTGTGTTTTGTTTCATTCACACATGTTTGAGTCACACTTTATTATTAGTCTGTAACATCTCCAAACCTCAAAATGCTCCGTTCCACCTTGTGATGTCATTAAGTGGTAGTTTTAAAGTTAACAGCTATTTTTACCATTCGTTTAGATGACATTCTCACAGGGCCGGTCCCAGCTTTCAGGGGGCCCTAAGCTGAATTTGTCTCTGGAGCCCCCGACAGCGTCTCATACTGTTGGTGATTCACATTTGACACATTCTGACTCTGCTCTCGTCACTTTGACCAGTTGTTTTTGTGTTTTTTATGACCAAAATCAGACTAAAAACATCCAGAACATCGCAACTACTGAACTATAGTCACAAGAACAGACACAAACATATAAGGGGGGTGAGATTTTTGAAATTCTACACATTTTTTCTTCGTTTCTGGTGGATTTTAATGTGTTCCAGTTGGTAACAGTGGGTTAAATTTACATTATAAAGGTCCTTGTAAACTCATAGCTGCCCTCACCTCTGCCCGACTCAAAAACAAATGTAGCAGCAGCAGAGATTTAACTACTATAGATATAAAACACATGTAATTGTTTGAGAGGGATATTTAGGCTGCTGTAAACAAACAGGCCCTGTGTCCAATAACACTTGATTTTATATTATTGTCAATATAAATGTCTGGGCTCTTGGGGGCCCCCTGGTGGCCTCGGGGCCCTAAGCAGCTGCTCGGTCGGCTTATCGGCTGAACCGGCCCTGCGTCTCTGATATTTTTTGGTGAACCAAGAAGCAAGAAAGTTTCAATGAGGCTAAAACTATAGATGTAGCTTCAAAATACACTGAAAGGCTTCCTGTATTACCACCTGATGACATCACAAGGTGGAACAGAGCGTTTTCCGTTTGGGAGAAGAACTCAGCTTAAATATGCAGGATTTGTGTGTTAAACATGTGTGAATGAAACACAACTCCAGGTCTGCAAATGATTCAAATGAGCGTGTATGGAGTTTAAAAACACACTGTAGCGGTTCTCGTATTACCACTTAATGACATCACAAAGTGGAATGAGGCATTTTGAGCTTTGGAGATGGAGACAGCCCAATAATGCAGCGTAACTCCAGGTATGAAACAACATTATAACACCGATAAAAACAAAGTAATATACCGGTAGACTCTTTAATCCTGTGTCATTTTCTTATTATCACAGTTTAAATCAGACCTAGGGCTCGTGCCACTCTCGAGGGCGGCACCACGTCGTCTTGAGCTCTGCCGTCTGTGATCAGCACCAGAACGTGGGGAACGTCTTGTCTCATTCCCAACGACTCCTGGAACAGCTCCTGCAAGACGTAACCGATGCCCTTCCCTGCGGACACAGTGTAATTGGTTTTATCACAATAATCCATGATCATTTCGTGTATAACTCCCACATCAACACATCAGAAAAGTCTCTATTTTCTTCGTTAACTTGTCTCATTGCCGTTATAACTTGCGTCTAACCTGTTTTGGTGTTGCCTCCTCGATAAGGCAAAGCTCGGAGCGCTCGCAGCAAAGAGTTTCGATCCTTGTTGTCGCTCAGACGAAACTCAATCCGAGGGTCGTCGCTGTAATGGACGACTGCGATCTGCGGCGAGATTAACAGCGAGATTAACAGCGAGATTAACAGCGAGATTAACAGCGAGATTAACGTCACAATTCTGGTTTAAAGCATAAGGGGGGAAACTTTTGAAAGTGTCCTTTTTTGAGCTGTTTGAACTGGAAAAAACACTTTAAGTTGTGTTTCATTTTAGTAACGCTTGTTTGAATAATCCCGGGCAGTTTTCTTCACAAGAGCTCACAGTGCTCCTTTCCACCTGCTGATGTCATGCAGTGGTGTCTTTCTTCCAAAAATTACTCCTCTTATTTTAAAATCCATGTACAGTTGTCCCTCGCTATATCACGGTTCATCTTACCTCGCTGTTTCACACATCGTGTTCTGCGTCCTGCGTTAGCAAGTCAACTTTAGGAATTCACTTTTTTCTTCTTGTCTGGCCCTACTTTTTAAATGGAGGAAGATGCATATTAAAGCTCAAGCAGTTTTCTAAATGTAACTTTCAGTCGAAGCAGGAGGTTATAATTAAAGGAAGACCAACGCTAAAGGAGCTAAATGGTTTGCTCCAGACGACGGGATGAAAGACTCGCTCTTTTCAAACAGAGATGTACAAAATGGTAAGAAATTTAATGACTTCAATCCACTGAAAATTGGGGAAACAGAATAAGGATAAAAAACAATATAAAACCAGCTTTTTCTTTCATACTATTAGAGCTATTTCATACAGACCTTGGAACTTTTATTTTGAAATTCTTTTTAATTCTGGCCCCAAGTCACTGGGAGAAAAATTGTCCCGGGGTCAGATTTATGCGCCGACACCTGGTTTATATGTTTGTAAATCTGATTGTGACGACAGTGTCTCACCATGAACCTCACCTCACGTCACTGATGTACATATGTTCATAGTTACTGTAATTAAATTTGTTCTGTTGGACTCAGTGGTTATAAACATTTTTTAATCACACTGGGATCTGCATGTTCATGGGTTCCTCAGTCAAACATTTCCAAACAGTTGGACTGAAGGGATGGACCACGTTCTCCAGATCTCACACCTCTGGATTTCTTTCTACGGGGCTGTGTTAAAGATGTTGTGTCTGGAACAAAGATACAGGACTTTACTGAACTAAAGCCAAAGATACAGGTGTGATTGAACCATTGATGCGGCTCTGCTACAGCGGAAACACGGCGAGAAATCCAGTCCCGTCTCGATGTGTTTCTTACCACTAATGGAGCTCATACAGAGGTCAATTAAATGAGGTCAAACACTTTAGAAACCACTGAGAACAATACAAGTCTGATTAATATATCTGATCACCTGCCTTTATAATACATTTTTCTATTGTAAAGAGACCTTATGCACACCCGGCCTCACCTTTCTCTATGTATCTGACCCAAACTGCAGGGGGAGTTCATGCAAAAACAACAATTTCTGCAGTACTACAGAACAATGTATTTATATAAAGACAGATTTGTACATTAAAACACCAAAAAAAAAATCAAAATCTCCTGCTAACTCCCTCACTAGCTTCTCTTTTCTGCTGTCGTCCCATATAAATCTGACAAATCCATACATCAGCAAGCCATCGGCCGATCGATCAACTTAAGTGTTAGCGTTGTGAAGGATGAGTGACTAACCTGAGTCCCCCGAGGTCCAATGAGAGGGAAGTAAGTCACAGCTCTGAATATAAAGTCCTTTATTCTGTTAAAGTTGTCGACGCCAATGCTCGATGACTCATCCACCAGGAAAACCACATCTGCTGTGGCCTTATCGCATCCTGAAGGCACAAAAAACCAACGGGAAAACAATTACAACGAGGAAAAGACACATGTTTTTTCATATGTGGGAAAGAATTGTGTTAGGAGCAGTTTATACACGGGCAGCGGTCACATTTTTATACAGCGCTTTTCCACCTTCAAGGCACTCGGAGCGCTTCATGACAAGGAAACACACACACATTCAGACGGCAGAGTACGCAGACACTGGGGGTGACATGGCTTCAGTGTCTTGCTCAAGGACACAACAACAGCATTCATCTGTGGGAGCTGGAATCACACCAATAAATCTATGGGTCACTGGATCAATCATGTTTATGTCGAGAGCTGGATTCGAACCGCCAACCTTCGCTCGCTCTACCAACTGAGCTACTGTTGTGTCCTTCGGCAAGACACTGACCAGGGGTGTCAAACTCTCATGCACAGTGGGCCAAAATTAAAAACTGAGACAAATCCACAGGCTAAACTCAGTATTTATTGAAAAATTGATACCTGCGCCCAGCTCTAATCACATTTATATGATCTCACGGGCCAAATATAATTAAACCGTGGGCGAGATTTGGCCCCCGGGCCTGAGTTTGACATATGTGCTTTAGACATTTGCATTTGTGTGACTGGTGGTAAAAACTGTTAGAAGTATTCCATTCTGTTACTTGAGTAAAAGTACAGATACAGAGGTTAAAAGTTACTTGAGTAAAAGTGAAAGTATCACATGAACAAATCTACTTAAGGAAAAATATTTAAGTAACTGTTTAAAAATCTATTTAAAGAGTATTTCACGCAATGCACCTCTCACCCATTCACACACACATTCACACACCAGAGTACACAGACACTGGGGGAGAGGTGGGTTAAGTGTCTTGCTCAAGGACACAACAACAGTGATGTTTATGTCAAGAGCAGCGTTTGAACAGCCAACCTTCAGACTCTTTACCTGAGCTACTGTCGTATCCTTCAGCAAGACACTTTAGACACTTAGACACTCTTCAGACTGTCAGCGACAAACTGCCAGCGGTGGATGAAGTATTCAATTTTGTTACTTAAGTAAAAGTACAGATACAGAGGTAAAAAGTTACTCAAGTAAAAGTAAAAGTATCACAGGAAAAGTCTACTGAAATAAAAGTATTAAAAATGTACTTTAAGAGTAAAAAGTAAAAGTGTTGATTTGTTAAAGTGTTAAAAGTAGTGATATTAATTCAAAATGAGACATATTTTGGTCAATAGTAAACATCCATTTCTTAATTTTTCTCATGAATTTTGTGTGTTTAGTTTTGTTTTGCTCAAAGCCGAAGCGTAAACTCGAAAAGACTTGAAAACTTTCCACGAACATGGTAAGAATCACCCCTCAAATCAGATGAAAAGTAATATTTTACTTTTACCTGTTCAAAAATATAGTGGAGTAGAAAGTACAGATACTGCTCTCAAATGTAGTGAAGTGAAAGTAAAAAGTATCCACTGTAAAATTTGCTTAAGTAAAGTACAGAAAAAAAAAACTACTTAAGAGCAGTACTTTGCTCCTTTTACTTTGTTATATTCTAACGCTGAAAACTCCAGCCACACCTCGGTCATTTACAGAGGCAGAAGAGAAAACTAGGGGAAAAAAAGGCAATATTTTAGTCTCATCTAAAGTGTAATTATGATTTATTGAAATGGCTGGTATAATGTGTCATCTGCATGTTCATTTTTGCTGTATATATAAAGGAAGGAAAGGAAACCCTGTTCGTTTTGGCTGTAAATACCTGTGTTCTGTGCAGCGGTCGTCTCTGGCTTCTTCGTGGCCAGTTGCACATATTTTTCCGTCTCCCTCACACCTGCTTTGCCCTGAGATTTCTTTGTATTTTTAGTTTTTTCTGGTGGTGCAGCAACAGGGGGCTGGTTCCTCCTGCTGGCGGTAGGAGGTACTGCAGGATGGGTGATGGGAGCTGGCTGTGAGAGTTTGGTAATAGGAGCCAGATCTGGTGCAGCAGTGGCCAGGACGGACGCGACCTCAGGGTCTTCTCCCACTGACAAGAAAATGGAGACGACATAAGGTGGTGGAGTTAGTCAGGTTTTTATCTATAATGGCCACTTTAGCAAAGGGTGAAAGCTGCAAGAATGAATGATAGAACATAAATAGTTGCTCATAGGGGTTGGATCTTGTGAAATGCACATGAAAAAACTGACCAATCATATTAGAACAAGAGGAGAGCTACAGGATAAAACTTCTTTTCAAAATTAGGGAGGCACCGATCCAACTTTGTCAGCTCCGATATCGCTGAAAAACTGCATTTATTTCCTTAAAACAAAAACGAAATAAGACAAAACTGGGGAGCACCATGACATGTCCCAGCGTGAGGAGACTCCAAGGGAAAACCCAGGCTCTTGGTCGGTCTGGGAACACGCTGCGGTCCCAACGGAGGAGCTGGAGGAAGTGTCTGGGGTGAGGGAAGTCTGGGAGTTCCTGTTTAGACTGCTGCCCCCACGACTCGTCCTCGGATAAGCGAAAGAAAATAGATGAATGGATGGAAAATTGATCCAAAAGTGTGATGTAGCTGCTATTTTTCCCTCAAGTAACGACAGAATAACTTTGTATGAATAGAAAGTAAATAGCAGTAAATATTCCAATCAGGATATCGACTGAACCGATATTTGGAAGCCGATAACAGCAAACTTTTCAATATCAGCACTTACATATATATATATAAAAAAAAAAAAAAACTGTATCAGATCGGTGCATCCCTTTTCAAAATGTACTGGACACTTTGGGGTCGGCCGAGATCTCCAAACATGACCTAGATCAGGGGTGTCAAACTCAAATTCACCGAGGGCCAAAATTAGAACCTGGGGCTAATTCGCAGGCCAAACTTAATATTTATTGAAAACTTTGAACGAAATCTGCATGTTTTTCAGAAGGGGTGGATTAAATTTGAGTGAGGCGACAGGCAGCAGATGCTAATAAATGTCAACAGAAGTGGTAAGGGCAAAGCATTCTGGGATTTGTAGTATTAGTTTTGCATTCACTACACGGGCACGGCTATGATATGATTTGATCTCACTTATATAGAGGGTCAAATTTGGCCTGAGTCTGACATGTCCGACCTTGACAATTACAGCCAGTAACAGTAGAATATGTTTATGTATTTAGAATGTATTTGTACGGGACGACTTGATAAACTGTCGGAATATCTCACTTGCTTGTTCATCATTGATACAGGAACATTTAATACAAGATCACATGACTGTATAAATCTAAGGAAAAGGGCTTTTGGCTGTTTTGCTTCCCAAACATGAAAAATACAAGGTGTCCATAAAGTCTCTGTACAATTTAAGATTTAATTACAAATGCAAGTGCTAAGCTATATTAATTAGATTTGTTCCATTGTACTCAGAGGTTATTAAAGTTTGTAATCACATTGCATTTTTCGTTCCTCAGTCAAACATTTCCAGACTGTTGGATTGGAAGCGATGGACCAGTTCTGTGTCCGCACGTTCTCCAGATCTCACACCTCTGGATTTCTTTCTACGGGGCTGTGTTAAATATATCGTGCATTGAACAAAGATACAGAACTTTACTGAGCTAAAGCCAAAGATACAGATGTGATTGAACCATTGATGAGGCTCCGCTACAGCGAAACATGACAAGAAATACAGTCTCGTCTTGCTTTAACTAACGGAGCCCAGATAGAGGTGGATTAAACTTCGGAAACCTCTGAGTACAATAGAACAAGTCTGATTAAGATATCTGATCAACTGCCTTTGTAACACATTTTTTAATTGTGCAGAGACTTGATGGACACCCTGTATTTCATGGACATGCAAAACTGGCCAGATTGGAGCTATTGATGCACTTTAATAATCTGGAGATAAAGAATTATACTCCCTCCTGCTCCTGTTTTTAATGTTTTTTAAATGTATGTAGTTATTCGTTTAGTTTTTTCTTCGTATTTTTCTGTACATTAAACAGGACATACATGAAAAGGAGAGTCTGTGTGCTCTCCCTGGACTCTCCCTGTATCAGTGAAGATAAATAAATAAAAAATATTGCACATTTTTAATCTGTAATATTTGGTGTTTTATCCAGTGTTTCCCATCAACACAGGGGATTGTGGTGCTCAGCTATAACGACGGTGGAGTCTGCACTTGTGTCCACTTAAAGAAAGACTTGTTAAAAGTATCTCACATATTCGTTGGTATATTGTGGTGACTGGCCCCTCCACTTCTCCGTACAGCGGCCGAATGGTAAAAATATAAGTTCTTCCATATAACAAGTCTCCGATCTTGAAAGAAGTGACAGCAGGACCCAGGATCTCAGTCTTTGTGTCCAGAACTGAAGAGAAATGCAACTATTATTTCATCGTTTTAGTTTAATCGTAATTACAGAGAGAGAGAGTTCGTATTTTGACTGACTTGAAATGTGCCTCCAGGACAGCGAATACCCAGAAACCCCCGGCGACTCGGGTCCAGTTGAGGATGGTGCTGCGGTCCGTGGTGTTCAGCGCCTCAAAGCCGTTCACTTTAGGAAGATCCACTGACAAAGCAAACACAGAATGTAAATGTAAATGTAAAAAACCCGGTCCAGATGACACAGCAACACAGCGACAAGAACTTTACAACTGAATGCCACGTCTGAGTGTGATATAATGTGGAATAATCTAGAGTTTACTCAGCTTAGCAACGCTGTCAATCAAACCTGTTGCTAACGCTAGCGGAGCGACCTCGGGAAAGAAGGCGCCTGATTTGTCTGTTATTAACGTTCATATCTTGAGTCATGGACAACATAGCCAAATAAAAAACCCCAGGATCATGTAGAGCGAGTTTAATACGAACAAAGACCAAAATGATGAGTCTGACAGCTGCAGCTACAGAGAGAGAACGGACCATTTTCCAACGTAAATAAATTGGAGTCGATGAAGCCGGAAGTGCGCCCATGATCACTTTCTATTTCAAACGCAGCAGCTAGCAGGTTAGCTATGTGCATTTATATAAACAGTCTATAGTGTTGTCATAGCCTGATTCTACTATAACTCACACTTTTTTTTCATATTAAGCCAGGGGTGCGACTTATACTCAGACGTGAAATTAAATATGCAATTTCTTGTTACTGTCACAATTGCACTCTAGACTTGTACTAGTATGACAGTCATCTACTTCCAGGGTTGGTGGATTTGTTCAGAAGCGACACCGAGGATGAAGAATTCAGTGGATTTAGTGATTTGGAGTGAGATCCAGAGGAAACTTGTTGTTTTTTCTGCTTTTTATTTGTGATTAACTGTTAATATCTGACGTTAACAAACCAGACACGTGTTCAGTTCTGTCTGTGCTTCAGCTGAATAAATATAAATGTGTGACGTTAGCCGCTGTACTGATATTCAGCCTGTTCTTCTGTATTTTATTGTTTTATTATAACTTGCCTTTAAAGATAAAATGTCTGTTCTTGTCTCAGATTTTGTAAAGTAAATTTAGTCGCACTTATAGTCATTATTAATCATTAAGCATTATTATGCATTTTTTGGCTGGTGCGACTTATACTCCCGAGCGACGTATATGTCCAGAAAATACTGCACTTTCGTAGCTACAAAACTTTTCTCAAATTCTGTATTCAAAGAAAAGGGATACTTGTTTAGAGAAAGTGTAGTTTTTATCCCCATTTAGAGGGCGGAATAAGGTGTTTTTATAAACCCACCTCTCCTCCCTGGCATTTAATACGAGCTAAACAGAATATCTTGGTGTTTTATCGTTCTTTTCTGTGTATATATTTTTTTGTTTGGCTTTTATGTGAAGCCCTTTCAGCTGAAGTTGTTTCTAAATGTGCTGTATAAGTAAAACTGCGTTAAAGCTGCGGACGTAGACATCTCATCTCTCGTTGTTTCAGTATTACTCACATGTTTCGTGCGCGGTGACCAGGACTGGACTGCCCTCTCTGTTGCCCACCACCGACGACAGCTGGATCTTATAGGCCGAGCTCTCACGCAGGTTTTTAATCATGTATGACGTGGACGAGCCTGAAACTGTGTGCGTCTTGTCCTCACCTCCTAATGGGAAGAATCACATGAGCTAATGAAGACTGTTAGTTAGCGCTGTGAGCTTCGTTTAGCCAAAGAGCGCATGTAGTTAGCGGGACGAGAAGACGCCGCAGGGGCAGACTGTCGAGTGTGGGGTCATACCTAAGAAGGGGTCCAGGAGATTTTGTACCCAGATGCTCCTGAAGTTTTCTTCCATGACAAAGTGAAAAAGTTCACGCCGATGTCGACCACTTTCACCTCTCGTGGGGCCTGGATGGGATCGGAATCGGAAACGGCAGCTACAACAAAAAAACAAAAGATTGCATAACAGAACATTAATGTGTCGCATTATAGGAGGATTTACAGTGTTGCAACCACAGACTGTATAGAAGTGGACTAAGTGAGTGCGACGTCACTGATAGCGTCACTGATAGCGTCCAGCTCCAGTCAAATGTAGCTCATCGAAACGCTAGCAGGTATAGCGGCTAATCTGGAGCTGATTTGCGTATTAGGAATTCCGACCACGAGTATCATAGCAACCAAAGAGCCAATCCGGAGCAAAGCTGTTGAAGGTAATGCCCCTTCTCCACTCGCACCGCTAGTTTAACAGGGAGCGGGCCGCTTAGCAACGCTGTCAATCAAACCTGTTTGCTAACGCTAGGGGAGTGACCTCAGGAAAGAAGGCGCCTGATTTGTCTGTTATTAATGTTCATAACAGTATAATAGTTAAATTAAAACACCAGGGGTAATATGAACATTGAATGAAATATTGCCAAATGTTAAACAAAATGGAAAAATCAACAAACACGAATCAAGCCGTCATATTAAGGTCATATGTTACACAAAATGGATTCTTCTGAGCTTTAAGTCATGTTATAATGTTACCTCCTCAAAAACAGGACTGGGGTTGTGTTTTGCTTCATTCACATGTTGGAGTACCACTTTATTATTAGTCTGTAACATCTCCAAAACTCAAAATGCTCAGTTCCACCTTGTGATGTCAATGAAGTGGTCGTTTTCAAGTTAACAGCTCCTTTTACCTTTAGTTCAGTAAGATGGGACAATTCCAGGGCTCAAAAATCATCCAAATGATTCTAGTGAAGGTGTATGGGGTTTACAACACACAGTGGAGCACTTCCTGTATTACCACATGATGACATCACAGGGTGGACAGAGTGTTTTCAGTTTTGAGAGAAGAGCCTAAATCTGCAGGGTTTGTGTGGTTAACATGAATGAAACAAAAACACAACTCCAGGAAACAACTTTATAACATAGGTCAGAAAAATAGTGCAATATGGGCCCTTTAAATTATATCTTTAAAGGAGCACTATGTAAACTTTTCTGGTGGCGGTCCCAGCACCTGCTCATATCCATGGAGATGTGGGAATACTCCACTGTACAGCATTAATTATAGCATCTTCATGGAAACAAGAAGCAAGTTACAGGTAATACAGATCATATTAAAGCTCTTCTGTGGAACATTTCAGGCAAAACACAAAGCCATAGCATACGAATGGAGAAAAGCAGATGGCATAGAGAAAAGTTTCATAGTCCAGCTTTAATTTTTAAAAACAATGAGCAGATAAACGGACTCCAGGTGGCGTTTACCTGTGAGTTGTGATAATGAAATCTCCGGCCCCTCGGCGTTTCCATAGAGAGCACAGATAGTGACCGTGTAAGTGGACAGTGGACTCAGGTCTTCAATGCGGTAGAACAAGATGCTGTGGTCCCAGTATTTGGACTGAGGACTGGCCCCATCTGCGAGAATCAGAAATCATTTTGAGTGCATTAAACACATAATAGAGTTTTTATTTTTTGAACAGGGCACCAGACAAATGCGTGTTACCGGTTTTCCAAGTGAGTCTGTATTCTGTGGCCCCCCGATGGGACTCCCACTCCACATCGATGGACGTGCTCGTGTAAGAGACGACCTTGAAGTTGGACACGTAGCCGAGAGGAGCTGAGACAGAAACAGGTTGATCAAAAAAATATTCATTAATGGCTGACATACACTACCAGTCAAAGTTTGGACACATTTGATTCGGTGTTTATTTATTTATTTATATTTAATTAATGTATTTATATTTATTAATGTATTTTATATTTAATTTATTTATTTATATTTAATTAATTAATTTATATTTAATTAATGTATTTATATTTTATATTTATTTATTTATTTATTTAATATTCATTATGGTCATTAAAACCAGTCAAAAATTTGGACACAAACATTTAATTTAGTTTTGTTTGTTTTTTTTTATTTACTTATTTATTATTTATTATTTTTTATTTTTTTTAATACTTTTTACATTTTAAATACATGTATCTTGCTTCATATATGTGATGTCTTCTGTATGTAATTATGCAAAAAAAAAAAAAAAGAAAACTAACTGAAATTTGTTTTATATATATTTTTTTTCTGATCCCTGCAAAGTATTCGCACACTTTGCTTTGTCAAAAATATTTAGTTATTTTATATTTTTTCTTTACTATATATTTTCCAGATATCTTGCTTTCAATATTGTGATGTCTCGTAATAGTACTGTTGCAAGAGTAGAACATACGAACAAGTTAAGTGTCTTGCTCAAGGACACGTCAGACCACTCTAAACCAATGAAATATTTATGTTAATGTCGAGAGCAGGATTTCGAACCACCACCTCGAGATCAGTGGACAAACGCGCTTTACCACTGAGCTACTGTAGCCAAAGTAGAAGAAGACAGAACCTCATATATTAAAAGTGTCGTGTCAAAGACTGAAAAGGATTAACTGAATAAAACACTGTCAAAAGTGAAACTAAACGGATCATGAAAATAAATAAGTCATATTATTTAACACAAAAAGTGAAGAGAACAAAACAATATCAAGAAAGTTTCCAGAGCGTTTTGTACTGAGTGAGAAACTGCGACAGTGACAGAAGCCGGGGTCTAAACACCTCACAGTTTGACTCACTTCCTCATCGTCACTGGGCACATTTACATGGTCACTAAGAATCTGACGTTAGTAAACTGTTTGTTAATAAGCACAAAAGGAATCTTATCTTTATCTTAGTCTCTTTATTTATACTGGGGAATATAATAAGAGAACGTGTGGTCCTGGTTTGAGCTCAGTTCGGTTCTAATGTAGACTTGGTTTGGTTTTGTTTTAGTCCAGTTTGTGAAAAAGCAGAAGCAATGACTTTTGAAATATATCTTCAATTTTTTTGTTTTTTTGCATCATTTTCTAGTCAAAACCTGCACGGTCAGGAAGACCTCTGCTTTCTCAGGTATAAGTTTCTTTGTTTAAACACCAAAATGTGATTATCATCTGATTTTAAAGGGGCCGTGATCAGAAAAAGATCAGTTTACATGTAATTACAATTTGCAAAAGACTCAGAAAGACATGAAGAAAAGCAGGGGGCGCTTTTCTTTGTGCCCGCTAAAGAGGAGGTGCTGGGGAGATGATGCTGGGGAGATGATGCTGGGGAGGTGGCGTTGAGGAGGTGGCGCTGGTGAGGTTGCGCTGGGGAGGTGGTGTTGGGGAGGTGTTCTGGGGACAGGGCGCTGGGGAGATGGAGCTGGAGAGGTGGCGCTGTGGAAGTGGTGCTGGGGAGGTGGCACTGAGGAGGTGGAGCTGAGGAGGTAGAGCTGGGGAAGTGGAGTTGGGGAGGTGACGCTGGGGAGGTGACGCTGGGGAGGTGGAGCTGAGGAGGTAGAGCTGGGAAAGTGGAGCTGGAGAGGTTGACGCTGGGAGGTGGCGCTGGGGAGAGGTGACGCTGGGAGAGTGGGCGCTGGGGAGGTGCCGCTGGGGAGGTGCCGCTGGGGAGAGATGGCGCTGTGGAGGTGACGCTGGGGAGGTAGTAGGGCTGGGGGAGGTGACGCTGGGGGAGGTGGCGCTGAGGAGGTGGGCGCTGTGGAGGTGGCGCTGCTGGGAGATGGCGCTGTGGAGGTGACGCTGGGGAGGTGACGCTGGGGAGGTGGCGCTGAGGAGGTGGCGCTGTGGAGGTGGCGCTGGGGAGATGGAGCTGGGGAGGTGGCGCTGGGGAGGTGACGCTGGGGAGGTGGCGCTGTGGAGGTGGCGCTGGTGAGGTAGTGCTGGGGAGGTGACGCTGGGGAGATGGCGCTGAGGAGGTGGCGCTGTGGAGGTGGCGCTGGTGAGATGGAGCTGGGGAGTGGCGCTGTTGGAGGTGGCCGCTGTGGAGGTGGGGCTGTGGGGGTGACGCTGGGGAGGTGACGCTGGGGAGGTAGCGCTGGAGAGGCGACGTTGGGGAGGTGGCGCTGGGGACATGGCACAAACTAAAGAGGACATGTGTTCGTGAAGAAGGTTTAAACTGGGCAGACTGGGCGCTGGTTGGATGAAGAGGAGGTGCAGGAGGAGTAACAGGAGGAGGTGCTGAAGTCTGAGGAGCAGGTAAACTCTGGAGACGCAGCGGGGTTAGCTCTTCCAGGCTGAATTGACTCTATCTCCATTTTAATTGCTTATAGTTTCCTGATAATACACAGCCACTGACACCGACACTGAACAGGACCGCGCAGGTTACTCACACGTCCTGAAGGTGGCGCTGATGCCCGGGCCCCACCACAGACCCGAAGAGCACGTACAGGTCAGGACGTACTCGGTGTCGTGGGCCACGTGTTTGAGGTGGTACTCGTGGTGGTGCCGTTTAGAGCCAGCTGACGAGGACGGTCCCCCGGCCGCTAGAACTCTGCAGGACAAACGGAACAACTGAGTGACAAGGAAAAGAACGACAAGAATCAAGAAGTTACACAAGTTAATTAAAAAAGAAAGAACATGGAATGAAACGAATGTGATATGATGATGAAAGAGAACAATAGTTAATTAATGTAGCTCAGTACAGTTGTCCCTCACGATGACACAGTTCACCTTTCGTGGCCTCGCTGTTTCGTTGATTTTGTGTGTGCAACTTTTCATGCTTTTTTTTACATCGTATGATTGTGCATAGTGTTCTGCTTCCTGATTGGCTAAGAGACTGTAGACCATTGTGTTCTGTGTCCTGATTGGCTGAGGGACTGTAGACCATTGTGTTCTGCGTCCTGATTGGCTGAGGGACTGTAGACCATTGTCCATCAGTCTCCTCCGTGTCTCCTGTACAGTACAGAATGTGTCAGACAAATTTACATAAATGTTGGATCTCAGTGTGACTCTGAAGTGCTGTATGTTTGCAAGTTTTCTCCCCGACAAAACCCACAATGTCGATGAAACGTTCTGCACCGACAAAGGAACCGACGAAGGTTTGAACTTTGAGAGAGTTTAAACAAGAGAGAAATGTGAGAAAATGTTAAAGCCTGTGTGAGAAAAGTGTATAAAGTGTGTGGTGACGGGTTTTACAGACAAGAAACATATAGAATAATTGTAAGAAATAAAGCTGATACTACAACTTTTTGCCAAGTTGACGGATTTTACTCTTGGCTTTTACTTAGTTATAATGAAATTGTGCCTATCTTTGTGTATCATTATGTAACTACTACAGTTTATAAATGGTAAATCATCACAGAGCAGCTCGTTTCCACCTTTTAGACACTTGTGAACAATATACAAATATAATACATTACTTACAAAACGTTCTATTTCCCATAAAACAGCGTCATTTCTCGTAATCACAGAAAACGTCAGACATAACTTACATTTTGGGTCAAGGTCACTGGTGTAATCTCAGTTTGTTCGACTCTGCATTTGATTAATTTTGCTGTAGCTTTAACCCAATTGTACAATAAAGATCTCCAGAACGACCCCTGTGTCTCTGTGCCTTATATCACGGAACCACCCATTCACACACCGGAGTACACAGACAGAGTACACAGACAGAGTACACAGACAGTACTATTTGTTTTACAGTATTACCTGGTGTGGGGGCCCCATGCCAGTCTGTATCCCGTGGCCCCGGGGACACTGTTCCAGGAGACCACGGCTGAACTGGTGGTGACCGCAGGACACTTTGAGAGACTGAACCGCACTGCTCTCCACTGACACACAACATAACACAACACAATACACAGTTATTACACGATTAAACACGCCAGTACTACATGTCATTTTGAATCACCACGTCAGCGATAATCACAAACACATGGCTTTTTTTGTAAATATCAAGAACCTCCACAGTTTTAAGGATCAGAAGACGTCTGTGTTTGTTATAACTTCAGTAAATGTAATATTTTGTATTTGATGGTGGTCTGTGTGGACTTGTGTGGTGTGTTTTTAGTTGGTTTTCCGGTAAATTATATGTCATTTCCTATATTCTGGTGCATTTTATATGACTGGGAAGTTTTTATTTCTGCACTCTTCTGTTTTAATGTTAAGTTTGGTGATGATTATTTTGTGATTTTAATATGTTTTTCATTGTGTGTGCACTTTAATGTCTTTTTTATTGTATACAACGATTGTGTTTGCAGGAATAAACTTTGCCTTGCCTATAGTTCTGATAAGTACTCCCACAAAATTATCATTATTCTTTCTGGTTTAAAGTGTATGCATGGGATTTGCTCAGACGAATAGATTAAAAAAATATACATAAAATACATAATTTTAATAGAATGCATACTACAGACGAAACACTGTCAAACTTAATAAACTAAAGTATACCCCCAAAAAAAAAATGTTTTTCTGAGTGTTTTTTTTTTCTTTTTCCCCTCACTGGA
>JAIEZT010000054.1:3719649-3890245 GCA_019594935.1 Periophthalmus modestus
GTACTTTGGTAGGTATCTGTATTTTACTGTGGATATTGATCTGATATTTGTGTTGTAGTCAGAGTTGACAACATTTTGCTCGTCTTTTGTAACTGTTGATTAATGTGTGTAAGGTAACGTCCTGCCCTCATCTATGGGTCATGAGCTCTGGGTAATACCGAAAAAAAAAACAAGATCTCAGATAAAAATTAGTTTCTCCTCAGGGTGGCTGGGCGCTCCCTTAGAGATATGGTGTGGAGCTCAGTCACACGGGAGGAGCTCGGAGTAGAGCCGCTGCTCCTTCACGCTTCCGACTGGGAACGCCTTGGGGTCCCACTGGAGGAGCCGGAGGACGTGTCTGGGGTGAGGGAAGTCTGGGAATCCCTGTTTAGACTGCTTTGCCCCCGCGCCCCGGCACCAGATGAGCAGAAAGAAAAGGATGGATAGATGGACTTGGTTGCTATGCCGATACGGGTTTAAGCTGGGACACACGGAACGTCGGGTGGATGCAGAGAGAAGGAGGGAGTTGGAGACGTACTGCCAACGGCGGATGACGTTGGTTATTTTGAAGGGCCTCAGGAAGCGAGGAGAGTTTCTGAGAATCTGTCTTTAGGGGAATATTTTTTGAAGAGCCATATATTTGTAAACCAAAATGGGATACAGTTGTCACTCTCACAGTCTTGTGTTTCGTGGAATTTTTGTGTAACTGTAGACCATTGTGTTCTGCCCTGCGTCCTGATGGCTGCTGGGACTGTAGACCATGTCCATCAGTCTCCCCGTCGTGCTCCTGTACAGTACAGAAGTGTCAGACAAATTTACACTCGAACTGTTGGATCGCAGTGGGACTGATAGTGCTGTATGGTTTGCCAAGTTTTCTCCCCGACAAAACCCACAATGTCGATGAAAACGTTCTGCACCCGATGAAGCGTTTGAACTTGTGTTGGCGAAACAAGAGAGAAATGTGAGGAAAATGTTTATGCCTGTGTGAGAAAAGTGTCTAAAGTGGTGTGGTGAGGGGTTTTTACAGCCAAGAAACATATAGAATAATTGTAAAAAATAAAGCTGATACGTTTCGCGGATTTCACCTATTGTGGGTTATTTTTAGAACGTAACTCCTTCGCGATAACGAGGGACCACCTGTGATTGAACTGAAACGATTCTTTACATTTTCAGTATCGGTGGTCGATGTCCTGTTCCAGTATCATATGCGGTGCCATCTCTGGTTGTCAGCAGTTTTTAACTGGAAACTTCGACCTCTATGACAAAAGACCTGCTGTCAATTACAAGAAAAATAACTCGAAAACAACACCTTATGATTGGTCCTCTGTCAGAAGTCATCTCGTCACCTCTGAGACGCAGCAGGTCCTCCAGAAATAATGGATCACGGATGTAACGATATCTGCCCCCGTGTGGAGTTTCCCCAGTGGACTCATGTCGCTGTGATGTTCAGGGTATGATCGGTGTTATGAGCGCGGCTGTTTAGAGGCCGTGTCACATGGGACGGCGGCAGCGCGGAGGAGAGCGCTCTATGCTCAGCCTCATATAGCTGTATTTATAGGGTTTTATTATCGTATCATTGTGTATATTATTCAAGGGAAATGCCCTTTACTTCATGCATTTATTGAAGCTATTACTATTGTAAAAACTGAAAAATAAGAATTGAATAAATAATGATATTGCATTTCCATACATTTTTAAAAAAAGCATTGTAATTGCCTGGACCCTATAATCTAAAAATGATGATAGTTGTTTTCTCTGTCATGGTTCAAAATCACAGTGACAGAAGGGACAAAGGGGGCTGGGGCTAATGTGTTTTTCACTCATGGTTCAAATCGGTATCAGGATCGAGGGTAAAAAATGAAACACAAATCAATATTTTTTTATTAAAAATGATGAGTCACAAATATTACACACCCTTTTGGAATATTATTTTACCAATGAATAAATGAAGTTCATTATTTGGATCAAAGTTTTTATAATTTTATGTTGTGTTGGTCCTGGCTGATCCCAGTTTTTTTAGTTCCTCCATTACCGCCGTTTGAGGGAGTCAGAAGCTTCTAAAGGGGACTGGGTCGCACATATATTCATCGCTATTGATTATTACTTTATTTTCCGAAGAACGGTGTAGTTATGTGGCCATTAGTAACGTCTCTAGTGCCATGTTTATGCAATTAATATATATACAGGCGTCGTTAGGGTATCTGTCTGGTATAACAAGGTTCCCAGTGTAACTAAGCTGTCATCTCTCATTGTGACGTCTGATCAGTTTTATTACCGGTGTTGTTCAGAGGTGGGGCGTTCTGTCCCTGGGCTCAGAGGGGCTGCAGTCACGATGGTCCCGTCCCTGACTTCATACAGTTCATGTGACTCCTCCTCCTCCTCTTCCTCTCGCTCCTCCTGGTTTAGATCAGGTTATCTCCTATCACTGGTTTGGTCCCACAGGATCAACAGACTTCACCATGAACTTGTATTCCAGACCTGAAAAAACACACAAGATGGAGAACAATGATTAAATACAGTATGTTATAATAAGTACAGGGTGTTCATAAAGTCTCACAAAGCCAATTTTGATAAGATACATTAATCAGACTTGTTTCTTTTGTACTCAGTGGTTTCCAAAGTTTTTGACCTCATTTAATCCACTCTATATGTGCTCCTCAGATGTTCTTGCTCACTTCTCTTTCTATCTAACACTGTCTCTGTCTCCATACATTTCTCGTGTCATGCACAAACTGACAGATTTCATCTCAATAAACCATGATCCACACTGTGCCTTCTCTTAAGGGTTCATTCAAAAGGATGATTCTTTAATCCACAGGATGCTTGACATATAAAAGTGCAATGTGATTAACCACTGAGTACAATATAACAAATGTAATTGATATATTTTATCAATTGCCTTTGTAATTACCTATGTATGATCTATGGTCATGAGCTTTGGGTAATGACCAAAAGGACAAGTATCTCAGGGTCTTGTTCACGAGTGAGGGAAGGATGGAGCGTGAGATTGACAGGTGGAGCGGTGAATATCTGCAGGAATGTGTCGCTGTATGGTCTGTTGTGGTGAAGAAGGAGCTGAGTCCAAAGGCAAAGCTCTCGATTTACAGGTCAGTCTACGTTCCTGCCCTCACCTATGATCATGAGCTTTGGGTAATGACCGAAAGGACAAGATCATGGATAGAAGTGGTTGAAATGGGTTTCCTCCCTTAGAGATGTGCTGAGGACCTTAATGACACAGGAGGAGCTCAGAGTAGAACCGCTGCTCTTACACGTTGAGAGGAGCAGCTGAGGCTCGGGCATCTGCTCAGGATGCCTCCTGGCCGCCTCCTTGGGGAGGTGTTCTGGGCCTGTCCCACCAAAAGGAGGCCTTGGGGAAGACCCAGGACACACTGGAGGGACTATGTGTCTTGGCTGGCCTGGGAACACCTTGAGGTCCCACCGGAGGAGCTGGAGGACGTGTCTGGGGTGAGGGAAGTCTGGGAGTCCTCGCTCTGACTGCTGCCCCCGCGACCCGGCACCAGATAAGAGGAAGAAAGGGGATGGATGGATGGGCCTTTGTAAATAAATTAAAAAACTGCAGAGCGTTTATGGACTCCGTGTGTATTTAACTCATTTAAACTCGTTATGACGTCACCAACTGAATGAATTTATGAAAGAACAAACAACATAACATTTCACTAGGTCCAATTCTATCAAGTTAAATCTAAAAGTGCACTGCATACATTTTCTGGTGGAGGGTCTGCTTGTCTCTATGGCGATGTTAAAGCTTTGCCTGGAATGTTCCACAGTATGGCATTAAAGAACATGTCTCCACCAGGTCAGTCTATGGTTTAAGAGGTGACATCACTCAAAGCAAGAATGCATGTTTTCAATGTATTTTGAGCAATAAAAACACCCAAAAACTAAATAAATGCAAGATACCAAACATGATGAACACATTTAATATTGTGGGAGACTTAAAGCAAAGCAATCACATCTCCATGGAAACAAGCAGCTGACGTCCACGCACCAGAAAAGTCCCGCAGCTTTATCATTTATCTCTGTAATTCTGAAATAAAATTAAAAATACTATAGTCACTTTTACCCGTCTTTATTTATTGTGTCCAACCCTTTGAGTTTACACTAGATTTGACCACAGAGGCCTTTCTTTTGTTTCGGGGCGACAGTGGCTCAGTTGGTAGAGCGTTTGTCCACTGATCGAAGGTTCTGTTGTTGTGTCCTTGGGCCCCCAGTGTCTGTGTAGATTAGTGAGTGAATGTGTGTGTGAACTGGCGAGTGTTTCTTTGATTTAACGACCTTTGAGTGACTTGAAAATGAAAAAAATGCTATAAAAAACCTTTACCATTGGTTTTGTGAATAATAACTCATCATGGGGGAGTCGATGTCAAATAATTTAAACTCTGGTAAGTGAATTTGTCTTGTTAAATGCAGTTTATTTAGCTACGAAGGACATCTGGGGACAAAATCTGGAGAAAAAACAATGAGATGCCCTCCCTGTACACCTAATATTACATGACCAAGTTGCATGTACTGATGATATCTTTTACAAAGGTTGCTTTTGAGTCACTTTCTATTAAAGCAACATTTTGTATTGATGAAGTATTTTTATTTTGTGCTCAAAAGGACTCACAAAATAAAACTCTCAGCGATAACACTATTACACGGCTTCAGATGTGTTTTAATAAGGCTGTGTCTGGTCCCAACACACACATTTATTCAGCTTAAAAACCATAGCTCCAGCACATTAAGAGTAAAAAAAAAAGGATTTGGAGACACTATTACTCTGATGTGTCAACTGATTTTATAATTTGAAGTTCATTTTAAGCAAGTAAATAATGCACAAAATCTGGTACAAAAATGAGGGAAAAAAAATGGCTAAGGGTCACTTTTTAACATAGAGCTTTTCCACTTTCAACTCATTCAAAGCACTTACCAATCAAGAAAACACTCCCCCATTCACACACACATTCATACACCAGTGCGCACAGACACTAGGGGCGATGTGGGTTAAGTGTCTTGCCCAAAGACACAACAACAGTATTCATTTGAAGATTTGAACCTGCAAACCAATCTATCAGCTGAGAGTGATGTCTGAAAACTAAAAAAAAAAAAGTACAGTCAAAAGTCAAAATGAACTCTGATCCCAGTTATGTTTTTGGATTCAAAATTTTAAGGTCTTATATTACACAAAACAGACTCTTGTGAGCTTTAAGTCATGTTATAATGCTGTTACCTCGTGAAAAACAGACTGGAGTTGTGTTTGTTTTCACTCACATGTTGGAGTAACACTTTATTATTAAAACTGTCTACATCTGCAAAGCTCAAAACGCTCTGTTCCACCTTGTGATGTCACCTTTGTTTAGTAGAAATTTGCAAATCCAAGGCAGAAATGATCCAAATGATTCTAGTGAAGGTGTGTGGAGGAGCACTCCTGTATTACCACATGATAACATCACAAGGTGGTACACAGCGTTTTCTGTTTGAGAGAAATCACTTTCTCCTTACACACCTCTTGCATAGAGCCCACATATATTTTGTATTTACTGTATTTGTATATTTTACTTGTACATATGCACCAGTCTCTTGCTGTTTTTGCTACTTGTTTTTAAAGTATTTTTTACCATTTATATTTTTGCTCTTTATTATTTTATTACATTGTGATGTTTGAGCTACTGAGTCCAAATCATTTTCCCTGTGGATCAATAAAGTTTGTCTAAGTCTAAAAATCCCCGCTCTCTTTGCTCTCTGTGCTAAGTCACTCCCCCTTCAGAGCGCCATCATAACACAATCAGCCGCTAATGAAAGAGAGAGATCGCTAGATTATTCAAACTCGCATGGATGACAAATAAAAACTTCTTCAGGCCTGTTTTTGATGAGGGAACAAAGTTATAACATAATATCACCTCTTTAAAGGTCCTATATTACACAAAATGGACTCCTTTGAGCTTTAAGTCATGTTCTAATGCTGTTTCCTCCTCCTTGTGTTATGTGAAACATGTTGGAGTAACTCTTTATTATTAGTCTGTAACATCTCCAAACCTCCAAATGCTCTGTTCCACCTTGTGATGTCACTAAGTGGTAGTTTTCAAGTTAACAGCTCCTTTTAACCTTTTGTTTAGTAGAAATGAGCAAATCCAGGGCAGAAATAATCCAAGCGATTCAAGTGAAGGTGTGTGGAGTTTAAAAAACAGTGGAGCACTTCCTGTATTACCACATGATGACATCACAAGGTGGAACAGAGCGTTTTCAGTTTGAGAGAAATAGCCTAAATATGCAGGTTTATGTGTTTAAACGTGTGTGAATGAAACAAAACACAACTCCAGGTCTGTTTGTGATGAGGAAACATAGTGTAATATGGGCCCTTTAAGCTCTAAACTGTAAAGTGTTATAATTCAGGCTTTTTAAAACGATCCCTCTGCTAAATTATGATGGTACATGATGCTGCTTTGCCCTGAATGAGCCACTTGTTGTCTCTCCTGAGTCTGAATGCCTTTACGCTCTCTATCGCCCCCTGCAGTGTGTTCTTGTAACAGAACGAACAGATGGCTCACCTCGGAGGGGCCGTGCTCGAGCCGCAGGACGCTCAGCAACACACAACGTCCCACAAACAAACAAAAGCCACACAACCACACAGTACGCAGGCTGTAGAGCAAAGAGAAGAGAACACGGCACTCACCGCACTGGTCCACCACCTCCTGAGTCACCAGCTCCTTCACCTCAGCAGCCTAAACACACAGCAACAGGGATGTCACGATATCACGTTTTTGTGGAATCATGAAAGAAAAACAGCGCCATTTTCAGTTATTCACAATTTTCGACACCATGGCCTGTCACAATAACTGCGATATCAACCTCTCGTTCGGTATATCAAAGCTGGAACAATAGTTTTAAGGCTCCGGATTTATCGTAGGGGGTTGTTCTTTTGTTATTTCTGTTGTGATAATATAGACTGTGTAAAGAAGTGGACTGAGTGAGTGTGACGTAATGAAGCTCATCGATGCTAGCAGTTATAGCGGCTAATTTTGGAGCTGAGTTGCATATTTGGGATTCTGACCACGAGTATCATAGCAAGCAAAGAGCGAATCAGGAGCTAGGATGTTGAAGGTAACGCCTCTTTCCGCCTGTATCGCTAGTTTAACAGGGAGCGGGAGCTTAGCAATGCTGTCAATCAAACCTGTTGCTAACGCTAGCGGGAGTGACCTCGGGAAATGAAGGCGCCTGATTTGTCTGTAATTAATGCTCATATCTTGATTTATGGACAAAATAATGAAATAAAAACACCAGAATCATGTAGAACGGGTTAATACGAACATTTTAAGACCAAAATGACGAGTCTGACAGCAGCAGTTACAGAGAGAGGACACAGTTCATAATCACTTCCTAATCGGGACGTGGCGGCTAGCAGGTTAGCTATGTCCATTTATATAAAAAGTCTATGGTATTGCTACTTGCTCAAATAAGTATCTAGTTTCAATACTAGTTTTACCTATAGATCTGATATATAGTATCTGGATATCAACTTTCGGGACAATCCCACGACAATCTGACACCAATTTAGCGCTCTGGTGTAAGGAAACACGGCAAATATCTTGATTTACAGACACAATGGCGAAATAAAAACAGCAGGATCATATAGAGCGGGTTAATACGAACATTTTAAGACTAAAATAACAAGTCTGACAGCAGCAGGTACAGACAGAGGGGACACAGTTTTTCAATAGAAAGTGAATTGGAGCCAGAGGATGGAGCCGGAAGCGCGCAAATGATCACTTCCTGTTTGGAACTCAGAACTCAGTGACCAGACTCACATCTTCGTAAAGTATTGAAGAAGGGTGTGTGTATTTGGAAAACTTTATTACACAATTTATATTTTGTGCTTCAAACTTAATTTGTTAACAATATGTAACAATGAACATATTTGGTGTGTTTTTTTTTTATATTTTCGTGAAGGTGTGGGAGGGAAATGGTGACGCTACTATTAAATCTGAGCCACAGTTGCCCTCGGAAAGACTGAGACTGGGAGAAACAGAAAAATACACAATTTTTAACACTGTTTTATATCAGTTTCTATATTTACCGACAGTCCAGGCTCGCCTTTCTCTCCTTTTATTCCGTCACTCCCCATCGATCCCTGAAAGTCACACATTTGAAGCTTGAGCACAGTCACGAAACAATACAGCCATAGTTTATATTTATATTTTTGTTACATCATAAGTAAAATATATGTTTCAAACTACTGTATAAAACAATCATCTTTATTTAAGAGGAGCAACATGAATCATTGTTGAACCTGAACAGCCACGTCTCTGTGTAAATATCACAGTTTTGCTCATATAACTCACGGTGAGTCCTCGGAGTCCCGGAGAACCTGGAGCTCCTTTCTGACACGGCTTTGTCCTGCCTCTGCGACCCTTCTCACCCTGAAGAAACATGCAAACAGATCACTCAAACAATCAGCAAATAGCCTCGTATTAGTATGTTAGTATTAATTCAGCCCCACCCACTTTTACCATAAATTCAGCTAACATGCACTTTCTTTGTCATGGCACTTCTGGTTAAGCGGGAATCACATTCATTTCAGTGGAGAATTTGGCACGACAGTTGTCCCTCCCTGTATCACGGTTCACCTTCCGCAGTCTTACTGTTTTGCAAATTTTTTTGTGCAGTTTTACATGCTTTTTTACATCGTATGAAAATGCATTGTATTCTGTGTCCTGATTGGCTGAGGGACTGTAGACCGTTGTGTTCTGCGTCCTGATTGGCTGAGGGACTGTAGACCATTGTGTTCTGCGTCCTGATTGGCTGAGAGACTGTAGACCATTGTGTTCTGCGTTCTGATTGGCTAAGGGACTGTAGACCATTGTGTTCTGCATCCTGATTGGCTGAGAGACTGTAGACCATTGTGTTCTGCGTCCTGATTGGCTGAGGGACTGTAGACCATTGTGTTCTGCGTCTCTGAGGCTTTTAAACGGCTCTGTGGTCCCTGTAGAACTTATCTACTGTCAAGATCAACAGCTCTATGTAAAATAACACAATCCTGAAGACCCGAGTGTCAAAAAGTTTGCACACCGCTGAGGTAAACTGTGAACAGGACAAGGAACAGCAACAAAAACACAAAAGCAAATGTAGCACACCAGCACATTATACACACAACACACAAACACACCGCACCGACAATTATAGGACAGTTCAATTAAAGTTAGTTAAAGGTTAAACAAACAACCCCTCAATATAAAAACGTCATTTTGTTAAACATGGAGACATATTTGACCCTCGAACAGCCACCGCTTCAAAGCTCTCGAAAATCCTGCCAGTTGAAGTACAAAGTAGTAGTCCAAGAATTTACTCAAGAGAGAAAAAGTATTTGGGGAAAGTACTACTCAAGTGAGAGCAGCTAATGTGATTGAGGTGGATGTTATTTGAAGGTCAAAACATGAAATAATGCGCAAAATGTGGTATTTTCAAACACAAAAATGAGACTAAATTTAATGTTTAAATCCAGGCTCAAACTGTTCTGTGCATGTGACTCGAAGGGTTTTATTCTAGACTCTTCTGTTTTAATGTTAATTTTTGGATGATTATTTGTCTTATTCTGTAAAATACTTTGAATTACTGTGTGCCGATTAAATAACCCAACACAACATATTGTACTTTGTGATGTCATAAACTGTATTTTGATGAGTTCGCCGCAGGCATTTAGAAAGAAATACAGAAATAGTCCAAATATTCCAAACATAATTAGAGTGAAGGAGATATATTCATCATGTCTGCCTCTGTGTCCTCCACCGTGAGTCAGTGTGGACCATTATCCACATGTGAGAGGTTTCTTCGGAGCCGTGTACCGGTCACTCTCTGCCAACACTGCGGCTCGAGTAATTGTACCTGAAAGGAACTAATTGAGCAAGATATTACTGGAACGCTGCGGACCAAAATAGACCCGTGTTTAGAGGACTCTCAGATTAAAGAAGACACGATAATGCCAATCTAAAAGTAGAGCGTGAAGAAGACATGTCAAAAGTATCAAATCAGATACTCATTTGAGCAGGTATCGATACTGAAAAAGTTCGCTGAATGTCTTTTTATAATGATGTTGAACTTTATCTGAGGGAGTACGCAGATATAACACACATGGGAGGAGAAAACAAAGTACAGTGCTATCATTTAATGTGTAAAATCACTTTCTACTGTCTAAATAAAGAGTGTTTTTATTATTATTGGGGTATCGAGGATCAGTATTGAGTATCGAGTCTATTCCTTAGTATCGGAGTCAAGTTTGAAATGCTAGTACTGGTCATTTGTAAGTGAGAAAAGAAGATATAGAGAATGTACATGGGGGAAAAATAAGTAAAAGAAAGAAAAAAAATACTACTACTAGCTACTATTTCCTACTACTGCTTACTACATACTTCTACTTATTACTACTACCTCCTACTACTACAACCTACTACTACTACTACTATTTACTAACTACTATTTCCTACAACTACTAGTTACTACCTACTACTTCTACTTACTACTACTACTACCTGCTACTAGTCATAATAATAATGATGAAAATACTAATACATATATAAGTATGAAGCATGTTAAAGGGAGTTTTAGCTTTAAGTTGAACCATCACCACTCGCCCACGTGTGAGGAACTATATTTCATTGGCGTATACTACAGCTTCGAAAGCAGAGGTCTGAGTAGTACTTCTATAAAGCAGAGGTCTGAGTAGTACTTCTATAAAGCAGAGGTCTGAGTAGTACTTCTATAAAGCAGAGGTCTGAGTACTTCTATAAAGCAGAGGTCTGAGTACTTCTGTAAGGCAGAGGTCTGAGTACTTCTATAAAGCAGAGGTCTGAGTAGTACTTCCATAAAGCAGAGGTCTGAGTAGTACTTCTATAAAGCAGTGGTCTGAGTACTTCTATAAAGCAGAGGTCTGAGTACTTCTATAAAGCAGAGGTCTGAGTAGTACTTCTATAAAGCAGAGGTCTGAGTACTTCTATAAAGCAGAGGTCTGAGTACTTCTATAAAGCAGAGGTCTGAGTACTTCTATAAAGCAGAGGTCTGAGTGCTTCTATAAAGCAGAGGTCTGAGTACTTCTATAAAGCAGAGGTCTGAGTACTTCCATAAAGCAGAGGTCTGAGTAGTACTTCTATAAAGCAGAGGTCTGAGTAGTACTTCTATAAAGCAGAGGTCTGAGTACTTCTATAAAGCAGAGGTCTGAGTACTTCTATAAGGCAGAGGTCTGAATAGTACTTCTATAAAGCAGAGGTCTGAGTACTTCTATAAGGCAGAGGTCTGAATAGTACTTCTATAAATCAGAGGTCTGAGTACTTGTAAAATGAAGTACAGACATGTTTTCTTCTCTTAAGCCACATTTGTGAGTGTCCGGTTGTTTAGTAAAGCAGTGATTAATGTGACTTTATAAAGACAGTCGGACTTTTCTATTTCCATCTCTGACAAAACTGACAATAACACAACAAATAACAGCCCCGACGAGCCGCGACTCAAACACTCTGACATTTAGACTTTAAAAGTTCACTTCAACAGTTTGAGAAGTGTTTGATACAAGAACGAGATATTCATGTGTTTTAATTCATCTGTTTGAAAGTATGAAAGTATTTTTTTGTTAAATGAAGGTCAAAACTGCAAGAAAAATGCCCTATTTGTGTGTAAACCATATGAAGAAGAGTCGAGGTGTCGTTGTCACAGCTGTTTATTTCTGTTTAAACTGAATGAAGTGAGGAATTAATCTTTCCCTTTGAATATTAACAGACAAATATAACATTCAACGTGATTTTTTTTCCCCAATTGTAGCGATTTTTACATAACTTTAAGAAAATATACCTTGTTTCACCTGTAGAAGAAGTCTGACCATGAGTATCATATAGTATAGTATCATAGTATCATTGTGTTCTGCGTCCTGATTGGCTGAGGGACTGTAGACCATTGTGTTCTGTGTCCTGATTGGCTGAGGGACTGTAGACCATTGTGTTCTGTGTCCTGATTGGCTGAGGGACTGTAGACCATTTTGTTCTGCGTCCTGATTGGCTAAGGGACGGTAGACCATTGTGTTCTGCGTCCTGATTGGCTAAGGGACGGTAGACCATTGTGTTCTGCGTCCTGATTGGCTGAGGGACTGTAGACCATTGTGTTCTGTGTCCTGATTGGCTAAGGGACGGTAGACCATTGTGTTCTGCGTCCTGATTGGCTGAGGGACTGTAGACCATTGTGTTCTGCGTCCTGATTGGCTGAGGGACTGTAGACCATTGTGTTCTGCGTCCTGATTGGCTAAGGGACTGTAGACATTGTGTTCTGCGTCCTGATTGGCTGAGGGACTGTAGACATTGTGTTCTGCGTCCTGATTGGCTGAGGGACTGTAGACCATTGTGTTCTGCGTCCTGATTGGCTGAGGGACTGTAGACCATTGTCCATCAGTCTCCTCCGTGTCTCCTGTACAGTACAGAATGTGTCAGACAAATTTACATAAATGTTGGATCGCAGTGTGACTCTGAAGTGCTGTGTTACGGACCAGTCCTGTTTGGCCTTGCCTCTATTTAACCAGATCCACCCACCGAATGAGCCGCACCTGGAACGGCTCAACAATCAACTGTGGGAATAAAAGCCGGAGTGTGAACCACATCGGCGACCAGTGGGGTTTTCCGCTGCAGCAACTTTGTTTGATTATTTAGTTTATTTTTGTCTTATCTAACTGTTAAATTTGTGTCCACTGTTAAACTTTATTTTTGTAAGAATAAATTTACTTTATAATTTTTTTTAAACATATAGAATAATGTAAAAAATAAAGCTGAAACTTCACAGATTTCACCTATTGCGGGTTATTTTTAGAACATAACCCCCGAGATAAACGAGGGACCACTGTAATCACAAAAACACAAAAACCTGTCGTATGCACGGTGTAACTTCAGCGGTTCTTGCTTTGTGTATAATGTTCCACAGATGCAAATATATGTATAATTCTGATGCAGGTGTGAGTTTCGCAGTTTCCTTTTCAGTGCTAATATATGGTAACATAAACACTGCACGACACTCCACCTTTGGTCCTGCGTTGCCCCTCAGTCCTGGCGCTCCGGGTGGTCCCTCGTCTCCGTCTCGTCCCGGGCTTCCAGCTGAGCCTTTGAACCCAGGAAAACCAGGAAACCCCGCGACTCCCTAAATCAAGAGGAACAATGTAAAAGAAATTCTGTAGACGCACTTCTGCCTGGACTTGAATCAACTTTGGACTGTGAAGTTATATTCAAATAAGACAGGAACTTTTGGGGCAAGTGTAGGAACTATTTGGTATTAATTGAACTGATATTTACCAGGGAAACAGAGTAAACTTGAGAACATTAAGATATTCAGGGCCGATACAAAATCTGAGGAATGAGTAAGTTTATCTGTACAGCACAATTCATAAACTAAGTAATTCAAAGAGCTTTACAGAATAAGAAAGACATTAAAATAACACAAATCAAATCATAAAAAATCACAAATAATCATCATAAAATGACCATTAAAACAGAACAGTGCAGAATAAACCCCTCTCAGTCGTATGCACAGATGAACAGAACCATTTTGAGCCTGGATTTAAAGTAGTCATAGTCAAAGTCGAGGTCTGTCTCACATCTTCAGGAAGAATGTTCCAGGTTTTAACTCCACAAAATTTAAACACTGATTCAACATGTTTAGTCCTGGTTTAGTCCTGGTTTCATTCTGGTTTAGTCCTGGTTTAGTCCTGGTTCAGTCCTGGTTTCATCCTGTTTTAGTCCTGGTTTAGTCCTGGTTTAGTCCTAGTTTAGTCCATGTTTAGTCCATGTTTAGTTCATATTTAGTCCTGGTTTAGTCCTGGTTTAGTCCATGTTTAGTCCTGGTTTCGTTCTGGTTTAGACCTGGTTTAGTCCTGGTTTAGTCCTGGTTTAGTCCTGGTTCAGTCCTGGTTCAGTCCTGGTTTCGTCCTGGTTTAGTCCTGGTTTCGTTCTGGTTTAGTCCATGTTTAGTTCATATTTAGTCCTGGTTTAGTCCTGGTTTAGTCCTGGTTTAGTCCAGGTTTCATCCTGTTTTAGTCCTGGTTTAGTCCTGGTTTAGTCCATGTTTAGTCCATGTTTAGTTCATATTTAGTCCTGGTTTAGTCCTGGTTTAGTCCTGGTTCAGTCCTGGTTCAGTCCTGGTTTAGTCCTGGTTTAGTCCTGGTTTAGTCCTGGTTTCGTCCTGGTTTCGTCCTGGTTTCGTTCTGGTTTAGTCCTGGTTTAGTCCTGGTTTAGTCCTGGTTTAGTCCATGTTAAGTCCATGTTTAGTCCATGTTTAGTCCTGGTTTAGTCCTGGTTTAGTCCATGTTTAGTCCATGTTTAGTCCATGTTTAGTCCTGGTTTAGTCCTGGTTTAGTCCTGGTTCAGTCCTGATAGTCCAGTTCCCCGTTGACGCTGTTAACATCCCTTGATAAAACACCTAAATCCAGATAATTCCAGGTCACGTTGACTTTATTTCACAGTTCGGATCGTCTCACCTTGTCGCCCTTCTCCCCGACTTCTCCATCAGCCCCGTTCAGCCCTCCTTCACCTTTATCGCCCTGGAAAAGACAAGTTAAAAGCGCAATATGTAATGTTTCAGCTTGTTTCCATGGAGATGTCATAGTTTTGTTCTGTATTACTCCACTATATTCATCTATTTCTACTGAGACAAGCAGGTGACGGTTCAGTCAAATATAAAACATGCATAAAGTTTGGTTTTAATGTTAGTTTTATATCATGATCGACCTTGCGTCCAGTGAGTCCGTTCAGTCCGGGGATTCCAGGTGTTCCAGGTAAACCCATGTCTCCCTGTTCAAAAAAAAATGTATTTCACATCTAAAGTTATTTCATAATCTTTTAGCAATAATAATCCCCACAACTAACATTTCTTTGCTCACGTTTAAGGCTGATATAACCATATTTCAATCATCTTTTCAGTATAGTGACAATATCTATCCACAAGTGTCAGGAATGAGGACTGTTACCATGGCAATTAGCAATTTAAAACAAAATATCTTTTTAATCGTGAACCTTGCTCAAAATGTTGTGTGCTGTTTGGCTAACCGTCCTCAAAATGGGTTGAGATTATAGTTCTGAGTAGATCTTTAAGCAATAATAATCCCAACAAACTACATTTTAAACTGTAAAGATATTTTTTCACAACTGTTCGTCAAAGCTGCTATAACAAAAATTCGAAAAAAAATATAAAGTATTTCAGTAAAAGTTCCGATATCTGGTCATGGGTTTCAGAAATTAGGAGTGTTTCCATGGCAACTAACAATCTTATCTTTTAAATGGTAAGAAATGCTCCAAATGCTGCATTAGTTAGGACCGTTGCCATAGCAATTAACAATTCAAAGCAACATATTGTTTGAATGGTTGAGGTGAAACCCATAAATATACAGTTTGTTCTATGGTTTAATAACCTGGATTATAGTTCTGAGCTGCTCTTTTAACAATAATTATCCCAACAAACAAAGCTGTGTTTCAGAAATTAGGACTGTTACTATAGCAACTAACAATTTAAAACAAAATAACAAAATAGTTTTTTTTAATCGTAAAAAACCCAAATAACTGCACCATGGACTATTATGGCAACCGTCCTAACTTTTCATCATTCTGTCACTCATTTTCAGCACTTTTTACCATTTAAAAGAGGATATTGTGTTTTTGTTAGTTGCCATGGTAACACTCCTAATTTCTGGGTTTCGGAAATTAGGACTGTTACTATAGCAACTAACAATTAAAAAAAAAAAAAAATCCTATTTTATCGCACTTTTAAATGGTAAAAAGGACTCAAAATGTTGCTTATTCACGAGTTACAGATTGGTGAAAAGTTAGAACCGTTGCCATAGCAATTAACAATTCAAAACAACACATCTTTTGAATGATCAACAGTCCTCAAAATGGCGCCGTATAACAATAAAGTAAAACTCATAAATATAAAATTTTACTCCATGGTTTAATTATTTGGGTTATAGTTCTGAGTAGTTCTTTTACGATTAAAAAAGTGATTTTGTTTTAAAGTTTCACCTTAACCATTCAAGCAATATGTTGCTTTGAATTGTTAATCACTATGGCAACCGTCCTAATTAATCCTGAGACCCATGAATAATCAGCATCTTGAGCATTTCTTACCATTTAAAAGACAGGATGTTTTGTTTTAAATTGTTAGTTGCCACGGAAACACTCCTAATTTCTGAAACAAACTCAAAAAAAAATTCCATCACAAGCGTTTCAGTAAAAGTTCCGATATCTGGCCATGGGTTTCGGAAATTAGGAGTGTTACCGTGGCAACTAACAATTTAAAACAAAACATCCTATCTTTTAAATGGTAAAAAGTGCTGGAAATGTCACATATTCATGAGAATGATGAAAAGTTTGGACAGCTGCCATAGCAATTAACAATTCAAAACTACACATCTTTGAATAGTCCTCAAAATGGCGCCGTATAACAGTAAACTGAAAACCATAAATATAAATTTCACTCCACGGTTTATTTTTTAGTTCTGAGTGTAGTTGTTCTGAAGATTCACTGACCTTTTCTCCATTTAGCCCAGGACTCCCAGTGCGGCCCAGGATCCCTCTGAAACCCTGAAACAGATTTAACACATTCAAAAACATGAAACTTAAATCAGAGAAAATAAAAAATGCAGAGTAAAATGTCACTGTCACCTTCTCTCCTTTCTCCCCTTTGTCTCCTGGTAAACCCGGCTCCCCTGTATCTCCCTGCGAAACAAAATGCGTAAAAGGCGTGACGTTTTCATGTTTTTTTCTGATTATTACTTTATTTTTTTGGTTTATTTATAGTTTAAAGGTCCCATATGACGCAAAATTAACTCTTGTGAGCTTTAAATCATGTTCTAATGCTGTTACTGTCTCAAAAACAGACCTGGAGTTGTGTTTTATTTCATTCTCACATGTTTGAGCAACACTTTATTATCACTCTGTTTAAATCTCCAAAGCTCAAAACGCTCTGTTCCACCTTGTGATGTCATCAAGTGGTAGTTTTCAAGTTAACAGCTAATTTTTACATTTTGTTTAGTAGAGATTGACAATTCCAAGGCTGAAATGATCCAAATGATTCTAGTGAAGGTGTATGGAGTTTAAAATCACTTCCTGTATCACTTAAAAGCACTTCCTGTATCGCCACCTGATGACATCACAAGGTGGAACAGAGTGTTTTCAGTTTGAGAACGCAGCCTAAATCTGCAGGGTTTGTGTGAATGAAACAAAATGCAACTCCAGGACTGTTTTTAACGAGGAAACAACATTATAACATAGATCAGAAAACAGTGTAATATGTCCCCTTTAAATATAATTTAAAGCGCAACCAGGAAATACAAAAAATACTGTAAACCTCACTGAAATTTTCAAACTAGGGACAATGTGACTGTGTTAACTACATTATATACAGTTTAAACAAAGATTTTGACCAACAATAGATGGATAGAACACCACAAAACAAGTAAATATTAGTGTAGAAGTAAAAAAAACAATGCAACTGTGTGATTTCAGTGCAGTAAATACATACGTCATGCATCACTTTGACAGTTTTATTCCACACATAAACTGAATATATGAGGTTTCTGTGGCAGGGAGTGTGTTCACAGTCTGAAACCAGGATTATGCTATGTCGTATATCCGTTCACATGTTGAGTATTCATCTCACCTGGCTGCCTTTCTCTCCCTGAAGTCCGTCGTCGCCTTTGTCGCCCTTGGCTCCGTCCACTCCGTCGTCTCCATTGCGGCCCTAAAGTTCACATACGACGCCAAACTGACTCTTCTGAGCTTTAAGTCATGTTATAATCCACAAAAACACATCTGGAGTTGTGTTTTGTTTCATTCACACATGTTTGAGTAACAATTTATTATCAGTCTGTTTACATCTCCAAAGCTCAAAACGCTCCGCTCCACCTTGTGATGTCATGAAGTGGTAGTTTAACTTAACAGCTCCTTTTTAGCTTTTGTTCGGTAGAGTTTGGCAATTCCAGGTAATGAAATGATCCAAATGATTCTAGTGAAGGTGTGTGGAGTTTAAAAACACAGTGGAGCACTTCCTGTATTACCACATGATGACATCACAAGGTGGAACAGTGTTTTCAGTTTGAGAGAAAAAAATATAAATATATAAATCAAATAAATAAATAAATAAATAAACAACAAAACAAAATTAAATTACATAAAATAAAATAAAATAAAATTAATAAATTAAAATAATTTTAATTTAATTTAAGTTAAGTTAATTTAAGAAAAAAAAAAAAAAAAACATGAGTGAATAAAACAAAACACAACTCCACTCCACAACTCTTTCTAGTCAAAGTACAGACTGAGAATCATGGTTGCGTTTCTTTGCCAACCTCCAAGTGTTTTGCTCAAGGGCACAATGGCAGCGTCTAATGCCCATAGCAGAGATCAAACTGTCAACCTCTGGATCAGCAGGCACGAGTCTGTCTGACACTGCACCGATCACACAACACATCACACATCACACATCACACTCCTAATCAAACGTTAAAGAGGTTTTTACACTGATGCCACACTGAATCAGACTGTACCATGACTCCATTGAGACCCGGCTCCCCCGTGTCTCCCTGCGGAAAGAAAACACCAAATATTACAACCAATTTTAGACACAATATACCTGATTTTGATTTTAAAATGTGAAAAAAACTGAATAAATACATTTTAAAGAGCCCATATTACACAATTTTCTGATCTGTGTTCTAATGTCGTTTCCTCGTCGCAAACAGACCTGGAGTTGTGTTTCTTCTCTCAAACTGAAAACGCTCTGTTCCACCTTGTGATGTCATCATGTGGTGATACAGGAAGTGCTCCACTTTGTTTTTAAACTCCACATACCTTCACTAGAATCATTTGGATGATTTCGACTCTGGAATTGCCAATTTTTACTGAACTAAAAGTAAAAAGCGGCTGTTAACTTGAAAACTACCACTTGATGACATCACAAGGTGGAACAGAGCATTTTGAGCTTTGCAGATGTAGACAGACTAATAATAAAATGAAACAAAACACAACTCCAGGTCTGTTTTTGATGAGGTAACAACATTATAACATGGTTTAAAGCTCATAAGAGTCAGTTTTGTGTAATATAGGATCTTTATTAAACAGTCATTAAAAGTTATTAATTATTCACCACAATGAGTTCATAAGCACTTTTCCAAACTTTCAGAGGCCACAGCTGATTTTTACAGTAACAAGCCCACAGAGGTCTCACCTTCTGACCCACGGGCCCCCGGGCTCCGAAGCGTCCGATGGCACCTTTACTCCCGGCGTCGCCTTTTAGACCCTTTCAAAAACAGAAAAAAATATATATATATCATCCCAATATGATTTTATTTTGAAACAATACGGTCAAAACAAAATGTACATACACTCAAAATTAATAGAATATATACAAAAAATAAGCAAATAGTACAAGCTAAAATGAATTAAAAAGCCAAAAACTTTATTACAAATTCCTTATTGTACTTTCTGTTCGTCAGGACCCAGGTCAGATTTAAAATATTTGAAGAATGTTCTTATAAGAGATGCCAACATTAAAGAACAAAACCTCATGTTAAAATCATAAAAAAAAACAGAACTGTGTTGAATCCAGAGACTGTGTAAAGAAGTGGACTAAGTGAGTGAAGAGTGAGGCTGTTTAAGGTAACGCCTCGTCCCTCCCACACCGCGGGTTTAGCAGGGAGCGAGCGCTTAGCAACGCTGTCAATCAAACCTGTTGCTAACACTAGCGGGAGCGACCTCCGGGAAAAAAGGCGCCTGATTTGTCTGTTATTAATGTTCATATCTTGATTTACAGACACAAAAGCGAAATAAAAGCACTAGGATCATATAGAGGGTTAATACGAACATTTAAGACCAAAATGAGTCTGACAGCAGCAGTTACAGGAGGACATGGTTTTTCAATAGAAAGTGAATTGGAGCCAGAGTCGATCGAGCAAACAAACTGACCTTGACTCCAGGAGGACCATCCTCCCCCTTTTCTCCTTTATCTCCGTCAAAACCCGGTGGACCTCGCTCACCCTGAACAAAAAAACATGAGTAAAATTAAACACTAAAATAAAATGAAGTCACAGGTCAAACAAAGGGGACTTTAGAAAAAATATATATCAAAAGTCAAAGTACAATCTATAATATAATATTCATGAGTTTCAGATTTCTGTCATATGTAACATTGTGAGGACTTTCTGATTCAAAAGATATAATATTTAGTTTTAAATTGTTAATCGCTATGGCAACATGTGTAATTTTTTCATCATTTGGAGGCTGATGGATGGCACAAAATTAGCTCAGCGTGTCTTTTTGAATCCCAAAACTAAAATAAAGTAACAAAAAACAAAGAAAATCTACAAAACTAAAATTATGACAGAAAAAAAAACATAAAAAAATTGGGGGAAAAAAGTTTTTTAAAAGTTACAAAAAACAAGCAAAATCTACAAAACTAAAATCATTACATAAAAAAAAAATAAATAAAAACATTAAAAAAATTGGGAAAGGAGTAACTAAAATAAAGTTGCAAAAAATAAACAAAATCTACAAAACTAAAATTGTTATATTAAAACAAAAAACATTTTAAAAATTTGAAAAAAAAGTAAATAAATTTCATATTTTGTGTTGGTGATCACGATGACTCAAACAAGGTGCATTTGCAAAACTCAAAAACTAGAAAAAATATCGTGAGTAAATCGTTTTGAAATTGTTAATCACTATGGCAACCGGTGTCATTTTCCATGATTCTGAGGTCGATGGTCAGCACAAAAGCGTCTCACCGCGTCTCCTTTGCTGCCTTTAAACCCACGTGGGCCTTGCATTTGAAGCACACTCCCCTGTCGAAAGAAATTATTGCAAACATTCAGAACAGGATCATAATAACAGTAATAATAATTTAGTTTCAGTTTATCTTAATGTAATTTCTTGGTCCAATAATAAAATAATCTTACTCTTTCCCCTCGGACGCCAGGTACGCCGCGCTCGCCCTGGATTGAACAGAACGGACATTAGTGACATTTGTTTATTTGTCTATGGGCGAATCTCATATGTCAGGGTGATGTCCCTAAGTGTGTCTTTACATTAGGCCGAGGTTGGTCTTCCGCGGTAACGGGCCTTGAAAGGTCAGCTGTTGCTTGATTGAGTGTGATTAATATTATTGCGCTTGATGCTTGAGCGGAGAAGAAAATAACAGGGCAAATGTAAAGGCTCTGCGCTGGACTCGGGGACACGGAGACCACAGTACACTTAAGACAGAATGAAAGTAGATATCTGACTTAAAAACGGGGTATTACACTTCTATGGGGTATTATCTGCTAACACATAATGTATTTCGATTACCATTGTTCTGAAAATGCCATATTCACCAAAAACAACCCATTAACATCACTCTGTACATCGCTGTGGCCTGCAGGGGGCAGCACCAGCAGAAGGGGCATTGCTCAGATTGACACACTGATCTGTGAAGATGGTCATGTGATCGTCTGTGAGCTGGAGACATTTGTCACAGTGAGGGACAGAGGACAAGCTGCTCTCCATCTTGGACATTTCTGCTCATCCACTTATCCACCGTTTATACTTTTGCCCTTTGTTTTTTTTTTTTTTTTTTGTGATGTGTGAGCTACTGTGTCCAAATGTTTTCCTTGTGGATCAATATATTTGTCTAAGTCAAATGGTGACACACCGGGGCATCGGGGGCGACAGAGGCGTCGGGGGCGTCAGAGGCGTCAGGGGCGTCCGGGGCATCGGGGGCATTAGGAGTCTAATACGCCATCTTTAAACGTCCTGTATTACACAAAATGTACTCTAACCCTAAACCATGTCCTAATGTTCTTACCTCCTCAAAAACAGACCTGGAGTTGTGTTTTATTTCATTCACATGTTTGAGTAACACTTTATTATTAGTCTGTAACATCTCCAAAGCTCAAAATGCTCCGTTCCACCTTGTGATGTCATGAAGTGGTAGTTTTCAAGTCAACAGCTACATTTTACCTTTAGTTGAGTAGAGATCAGAAATGTATGGAGTTTAAAAACACAGTGGAGCACATTTTCTATATCACGACATGACATCACAAGGTGGAACAGAGTGTTTTCAGTTTGAGAGAAGAAAAATTTAATTAAACAGTTAAACAAAACACAAGTCCAGGTCTGTTTGTGACGAGGAAACAACATTATAACATAGATCAGAAAACTGCGTCACATGGGCCCTTTAAATGATCATAAATCTATTGAAAGTATTAAGTAAAAAACACAAAAGAAGAACAAAAGTGATGTAAATAATTGTTTCTGAATGACTCATGATGACTGCCCCCTGCTCCTCACAGACCGAGATGTTTTGGGGATGACTCGTTCAAACGCCACCGTCCTGCCAACTCTGTCCCGCTGACGCACGACCCGCCTTTGACTCAACGTTTGTGTCAATTAATCACAAAATGGAGGCCACATTTTAGGAGCTTCATTAATGCCCCGCTCAAAGTGTCAAACATTCGGTGCTGTGCTCTAAAAATACAACAGAAATGAGAACGCTCAGACTGTAATCCCGTCATTTAAACACTTACTTTTTCACCTTTAGAGCCTCGAAACCCTTTGGCGCCCTGAAAAATACAAGAAAATGAAGTTTACCATAAAGTCAGAAGCAGGATGTGTTAGTAAAAGGTAAAAGGTCATGTTTTATACAGCTCTTTTCCATCTTCAGCTCACTCAAAACACTTTACTTCAAGAATCACTCACACGTTCATACTCCAGAGTACACAGACACTGGGGCGAGGAGGGTTAAGTGTCTTGCCCAAGGACACAACATCAGTATTCAAACTGTGGGAGCTGAAAATGCACCACCGACCTGTGTGTTGTGGACAAATACTCAACGACTGAGCTACTGCTGCCTCCACGTTTGGTCTATTCTACTACTATTACTACTACTACTGCTTCCACTGCTGCTACTGTACTGTTTCTAATATTATTAACGATTACTACTGCTACTACTGCGAAAAAACTAGTTGTTGTTACAACTACGACTACTACAAATGTTACAGCAACTACAAATGTTACTACTATAACTAAAAATGTTACTACTACAACTACCTACTACTACTACCTATCACTACCACTACTACTATCACAACTACTAGTACTACTACTACTACTATTGCTACTACTGCTACTACAACTACTACGAGTACTACTACTATTACAAATGTTACAACTACTACTACTATTACTAACCATCGCTACTGCTACCACTATAACAACTAGTACTACAACTAGTACTACTACTACATCTACCTATCACTACCACAACTACTAGTACTACTATTGCTACTACTGCTACTACAACAACTACTACTACTACTACTACAAATGTTACAACTACTACTACTATTACTAACCATTGCTACTGTTACTACTATGACAACAATTAGTACTACAGTGTTACAATTACTATTGCTTATACTACTATTGCTACCACTGCCAGTACTACTATTAGGACTACTACTACTACTACTACTACTGCTGCTGCTGTTTCCTACTACTTCTAGTATTATTAACCATTACTACTGCTACTAGGGCCCCAGAGTTTGACCCTTTTCCTATTAATTTATATCAGAGGGGGCCCCCAAATATCTGTTGACGGGCCTGCTACTTCTACAACAACTAGTACTTCAACAACTACTACGCACATCACAGCTACTACTACTACCACTATTAATACTACTACTACCTACTAGTGTAAAGCACATTTAAAAGAACCTCAGGTAGCCATTTCCACTGCTACTTCTACAACAACAACTAGTACTACAACAAATAGTACTGCAAATATCACAACTACTACTTATACTACTCCTACTACTACTATTAATACTACTACTACCTACTAGTTCTACTGTCAATTTCAAATTCATTTATAAAGCACATTTAAAACAACCTCGGGTAACAAGTACTACTACTTCAACAACAACAACTAGTACTACAACTACCAATACAAATGTTAATACTGCTACTACTAACTACTACAACTACTACTACCTAATAGTATAATGCACATTAAAAACAACCTCGGGTAAGTATTACTACTGCTACTTCTACAACAACAGCTAGTACAAATATCACAACTACTACAGCTTATACTATGATAAAATAAAATGCAGTAGCACTTAAATTTCCTCCACATATTTATTTTGTAGATCAACCTTCAGCCACTACATTATAATGTGGTGAAAGTGTCTTGCCCAATGACACAACGACAGCGTGCAGCAGATTTCTGTCAAAATATCTGTGGTAAATACTGAACAGTTTTGTATAAATAAAAGTTCAAACATTATGAGACTTTCTGGGCCGACTACGACAAGTAAATAGTCGGATTATATCGGATTATATGTCCAAGAAGGTAATCGACTGAACCAATATTTGGAGGCCGATATTCAAACCCCCGACCTTCAGCTCTACTGCTACTATGAGCGTTATTTACCATATGTCCTGGAAGACCTTTGTCACCTGGTGTCCCCTTTTCACCCTAAAAAGAGCAAAATGAGAAGTTAAATCAGCATTTTATACAGAAAAATTAGAAAAAAAACAGAAAAGTAGCAATATCATGATCAAATGTGTGGCATAAATTTGTGTGATGTTTCACCTTTCTCCCTGGAAATCCAACCAAACCTCTGGCTCCAGGGTCTCCAGGAAAACTGTCCCCCTAAACAAACAGATACGAGCATTTTAATACAAATATTTACTGAAACCAAGGGACTAAACCAGGACTAAACCAGGACTAAACCAGGATAAAACAAGGACTAAACCAGGACTGAACCGGGACTAAACCAGGACTAAACCGGGACTGAACCAGGACTAAACCAGGACTGAACCAGGACTAAACCCAGGACTGAACCAGGACTAAACCAGGACTAAACCAGAGCTAAACCAGGACTAAACCAGGACTAAACCAGACTACACACAGGATTGAACCAGGACTAAACCAGGACTAAACCAGGACTAAACCAGGATAAAACAAGGACTAAACCAGGACTGAACCGGGACTAAACCAGGACTAAACCGGGACTGAACCAGGACTAAACCAGACTGAACCAGGACTAAACCAGGACTGAACCAGGACTAAACCAGGACTAAACCAGAGCTAAACCAGGACTAAACCAGGACTAAACCAGGACTACACCAGGATTGAACCAGGACTAAACCAGGACTAAACCAGGACTAAACCAGGATAAAACAAGGACTAAACCAGGACTGAACCGGGACTAAACCAGGACTAAACCGGGACTGAACCAGGACTAAACCAGGACTGAACCAGGACTAAACCAGGACTGAACCAGGACTAAACCAGGACTAAACCAGAGCTAAACCAGGACTAAACCAGGACTAAACCAGGACTACACCAGGATTGAACCAGGACTAAACCAGGACTAAACCAGGACTAAACCAGAGCTAAACCAGGACTAAACCAGGACTAAACCAGGACTACACCAGGACTAAACCAGGACTGAACCAGGACTGAACCAGGACTAAACCAGGACTAAACCAGGACTAAACCAGGACTAAACCAGGACTACACCAGGACTGAACCAGGACTGAACCAGGACTAAACCAGGACTAAACCAGGGCTAAACCAGGACTGAACCAGGACTAAACCAGGACTAAACCAGGACTGAACATGGACTAAACCAGGACTAAACATGTTGAATCACTGTGTCAATTTTGTGGAGTTAAACCTGGAACATTCTTCCTGAAGATGTGAGACGGTCTCGACTTTGACAAAGTTTAAATCCAGGATCAAACTGTTCTGTTTCGCTGCATGTGACTGAGAGGGGTTTATTCTGCACTTTTCTGTTTTAATGTTAAATTTCATGATGATTATTTCTTTCTTATTCAGTAAAACACTTTGAATTACTTTGCGTACCAATTGTGCTACACAAATAAACTTTCCTTTCCTTATATGTGTTTGATGATTAAGTCTGATTCCTTGGCTATTAACTCCAAAAACCTTCTTTAAACACCCCGTCAAAAGGCCTACAAATGGCGTCCGTAACAGGAAAGAGTCACGTGCCTTAAACCCTTGAATAGATCATATTTTACCTTTTCTCCTTTCACTCCAGGAAGTCCAGGATCACCCTAAAGAAAGAAAAACACAGGACATTACAACATTATAGTGAATCGTAAAACTTAAAACTGCAAATGTTTCACTGTCTCATGTTACAAATGTTAAAATCATGTGGGACAGAGGTAAAAACGAACTAACAAACTAACTAGCGAATGTAACAGGGTAAATACCAACTGATGTAATGTTAAAGTCTATAAAGCCGTTACCAGAGCTCCAGGAGGTCCTCGGGGGCCTTGAGTCCCTGGCGTCCCGTTCTTCCCACGTTTCCCTCTGTCTCCCTGCGTCAGAAATGTAACATCCATAATTCTTTTGTTTCTAAATATGTTTCTTTTATTTTTTCAGAGCGTTTAGAACGACTCTTCCGACATTAATCTGAGCAAATACAGCACCGAGGAACAAACCCTCATTGTACAGTGGTACTTTGAGTCACATGGGTCAAATTCACAAACCCAGCGATGTTACCGTCGACATTTTAATACCAGAGATGCCCCGAGTGTAAATGCCATTAAAGGAAAAATAAGTGTTTTTCACAGACAGGGGGCAGTATGTGATCTCCACAGACCTGACTAGTCCTGATTTCTTCTTGTGGATGATCTTAAAGAAAAGGTTTTGTGGTTTGTGGATAAACTTCAGACAATAAACGACTTAAAACATAATATTGAGGATCAAATAAGAGACATAAGCCCAGAAATGCTTTAAATGTTCTGTAAAGTGTGTTGGATCAGGCTGTTCAGAGACAAACCCAAAATGGTGGACACTTAAAAAACATTTTTTTTTTTTTAAATTAGGTCATTTTTACTTCCCCCGAGTTTAAGTCGTGATAAGTTGAAGTCTAAGTGAACAATTATAACTGTATATATTGCCAAAAATCTGGGAAGGTCCAGTTTATCTACTGCTAAAATTTGGTGAGTATAACTTATAATAACTTATATAACTCTTGAGACGAGTTCTGCCACCTTTGTCTCTGAGGAGATGATATTACTTTGCCTCGAATGTTCCACAGTACGGCATTAAACTCATGTATCTTCTCATTTTAAAGTACAGACGTATTAAATGTTTAAATCCAAGCTCCAAACGGTTTTGTTCAGCTGTGCATATGACCGAAAGGGATTTACTCTGCACTTTTCTCTTTTAACGTTACTTTTATGATGATTATTAATGTTTCGACTTGTTGTATTGTGGTTTTAACGTCTTTTTTATTCTGTAAAACACTTTTGAATTCGTTTGTACCAACTGTGCTACACAAATAAACTGGACTTTCTTAAAAAATATAGCTTCAAAACTCATGTTCACAGTGAGCAGGGTCGCCTCTGAACATTTCCAAAGCGATTACTTCTTAGTGCCTTTAAACACCACTTAACTTTTTAAAACTACATCAGGATTGTAAAGTATTCTTGGATCACAAGTTTCCAAACGTCCCCACAGCTGCTGGTTTAATCTCGGGTGAGTGAGTTTGTGAAAAATCGATTTAAAACCACGTGTGCGTCTTTGTGCGGCAGAAAAAGTGTTTGGTTCGTTTGCAGCGTGTCAGCAGAACTGTTCATATCACACATCGTCCAATTATGTCGAAAACCCAAATGACACGGTTCCACTGGGCCGGGCTGGTGCGGAGGGTTTGTGACGACTGCTTTTGTCTTACACCAACCTCGGGTAAGTATTACTACTGCTACTTCTACAACAACTACTAGTACTGCAACAACTACTGCAAAAATTACTACAACTACTACTTTATAAAGAACATTTACAACAACCTTTGTAAGTTTGGCATCAAAGAATCGATGGTGCGACGTTGGAGGCGGCAGCGGGAAGAACTTAGTCCCCTAACCTCTGACCCCTGACCCCTAACCCACCTGCAGCTCCCTGTCCACTGCCTCAACTTTATTAATTTTAGCGTGACTAAAAAAACGCAAAAACCTCATAGAGATAAAACTGGACAGGAAGTAGAGACGCTAACAGTGAATTTGCCGGCGCTAAAGTGCACAGAGCCAGCTGACCTTATTCTGCCCCGCCCACTTTTTCCATAAATGCAACTAAACCGCTCTTTCTTTGTAGCAGCACGGCCGGTTAAGAGGAAATCCCGTTCCTTTCGATGGAGAATTTGGTAAAAGTTTCATCGCTAAAATATTATACAAAGTCGGTTGTTTTGTGTCAAATGTTCAGTTTTTATGTGCAGCAATGAGTCAACACTGCACCGATTCTCTGGGAGGCTTTACAACGGCTCTTTAGTCCCTGTAGAACTTATTTACTGTCAAGATCAGCAGCTCCACACAAAATAATACGACTCAAATGACGATTGCAGCAGAACGTGGTGGATTGAGTTAGTCCTGGTTAAGTCTCAGTACAGCGTCTCCATCCAAACCCTTCGTACCTCTCGTCCCGGAGCTCCAGGATCCCCGGGTGGTCCTCTCATTCCGGGGGAGCCCAGCTGACCGGCATTTCCCCGGATGCCCTGAATGCCCTGAGCACCAGGGGGCCCCGGCTCCCCTGGCTCGCCCTACGACGATCACAAAACACAAAGAAGAAACGCCACAGTCAGTGTGAGATATGCACAATTAACAGCCTCTACTTTTATGTAATGTTATGATTTGGGCCTTAGAGTACTTTCAAATTAATTACTTTCAAATTCAATCGTGGCTTTAATCACATAACATGTTCGTAACAGTTTCAAAAACAGACTGAGCCAATTTAACTTGCTAAATTAAAACAGTGAAAGACAATCAGAGAGAGTGATTGAAACGCTGCTAGCCATAATTGGTTTAGCAGGCACATATACATATATATATATATATATATTGAATATGCTAGTTCTTGTTTAAATTATATAAGAGACAGTTGGAAGTTTGTGTGTAATTGATTTTTCGTGACTGGAAGAGCATCTGGAGTAAATATCAGCATTTTTCACTACTTTTTTACTTGGAAAACAGTTGTGTCCAGACGATGTTTTTGAGATTGAGATGTTTCGGTTGCCGTCCAGACGTCATTTTAAATCTAAAAGTACAGTTTGACGTATACCGCCCTGTGTTTTACCCTGAAACGTTCACCTTGTTTACTTCCCTGCACTTGTTTAATTGCTAAACTATGTAGACTCATTATAATCTGTGACTCTCCCTCACTTCTCGTAAATACTTGATTAGCCTTTGGCGAGTTTGACTCATGTTTGTACCATAGACTGTACAAAGAAGTGGACTACGTGAGTGTGACGTCACCCACAGCTCCAGTCAAATGAAGCTAATCAAGGCTGGAGCAGTTACATCGAGCTGAGATCCATATCTGGAATTCTGATCGTGTGTATCATAGCAACCAAAGAGCCAATCCGTAGTGAGGATGTTGAAGGTAACGCCCCTTCCTGCCCGCACCACTGTTTTAGCAGGGAGCTGGCACTTGGCAACGCTGTCAATCAAACCTGTTGCTAACGCTAGTGGGAGTGACCTTGGCGAAAGAAGAAAAAAAAATCCGCGAAGTATCAGCTTTATTTTTTACAATTATTCTCTATGTTTCTTGTCTGTAAAACCCCTCACCACACACTTTATACACTTTTCTCACACAGGCATTAACATTTTCTCACATTTCTCTCTTGTTTAAACACAAAGTTCAAACCTTTGTCGGTGCAGAACGTTTCATCGACATTGTGGGTTTTGTCGGGGAGAAAACTTGCAAACATACAGCACTTCAGAGTCACACTGATCCAACATTTATGTAAATTTGTCTGACACATTCTGTACTGTACAGGAGACACGGAGGAGACTGATGGACAATGGTCTACAGTCCCTCAGCCAATCAGGACGCAGAACACAATGGTCTACAGTCCCTCAGCCAATCAGGACGCAGGACACAATGGTCTACAGTCCCTCAGCCAATCAGGACGCAGGACACAATGGTCTACAGTCCCTCAGCCAATCAGGACGCAGAACACAATGCACGATCATACACAGTTAAAAAAAAGCATGTGAAATTGCACTAAAAATGAGTGAAACAGCGAGACCGCGAAAGGTGAACCACGATAAAGCGAGGACAAAATAGCGAAATAAAAACACCAGGATCATGTAGAGGGTTAATACGAACATTTAAGACCAAAATGACGAGTCTGACAGCAGCAGCTACAGAGAGAGGAGGCACAGTTTTTTCAATAGAAAGTGAATTGGAGTCAATAGATTATATATATACAGTCTATGGTTGTATCTGGGAGTGACTGGAAGTGCATCTGGCGTAAGTATCAGCTAAAATCCTAGAAAATTACTACTTTACTGTGTCGCTCCTTGGAAAATACTTCAAAAGTTATAAAAAAAAAAAAAAGTTTGCTTGATTCTTACCTTCTGTCCTGGAGGTCCGGCCTGTCCTTCAGGGCCTCTGTAGCCCATGCCTGGCTCCCCCTAAAACATGAACATTTACTTTCACTTTCCAATAATAATTCAAGTTATATCAATGAGCAATAATAATTTTACCTTTTGACCCTTTTCTCCGATTTCTCCCTGGATGCCACAAACACAGCCATCAGTGCGGATGCGTCGAGAGCATAAAATATAAAATAAAAACTTTAAAGAATCTGCAGACTAAGCAGAGCTGTCAGTAAGGAGAATTATTCATGTGGACTTTAATCCTCCGTCCCCGCATCAAAACAACACAGAAAAAAGCAGCATCAAAACCCCAGGACTTTATTTAATTATTAATTTCGACAACTTTGACAAGGATCTCCGCCAGCGCCAGTGCCACAAAGCAGAGCCATGGTATTTTTATGAAGCGGTGGCGTCTTTTCTGAAGCGTTTGTCAGTTTTTTTGTTTGTGATGGGGGGATGATGATGATGAAGGTTTTAATTAGTGTAATCAGCGGGTTGTTACCATGACTCAATGCGTCTCCACAACACACAGATATGATTCTGTCTGGGAAAGAATAGAACACAATGTCTTCTGTGTTACGTCAGACCCACAACTGTCTAATGCAGCTCAATGGAAAATTATATGGGGTTTAATAATATGCTTTGTAACGAAATGTGCTCGTATTTTCTGTCTGGGCTGGAAACAAAAGTGTATGCACAATAAAAACGAAATGTTCCTGGATTTTTTTTTTTAAGCTAAGACTCAAGACGTGCATGGAGGTGGCAAGCTAGAGCCCTAGATGTCCTGGGGCAGACTAGTGACAACATGGCTGCCAATCTTTGCCTCACCAGCGTAGACGTGTACAGTGGTCCCTCGTTTATCGTCGGGGTTACGTTCTAAAAATAACCGGCGAAATCTGCGAAGTATCAGCTTTATTTTTTACAGTTATATGCGTTTCTTGTCTGTAAAACCCCTCACCACACACTTTATACACTTTTCTCACACAGGCATTAACATTTTCTAACATTTCTCTCTTGTTTAAACACAAAGTTCAAACCTTCGTCGGTGCCTTTGTCGGTGAAGAACGTTTCATCGACATTGTGGGTTTTGTCGGGGAGAAAACTTGCAAACATACAGCACTTCAGAGTCACACTGCGATCCAACATTTATGTAAATTTGTCTGACACATTCTGTACTGTACAGGAGACACGGAAGAGACTGATGGACAATGGTCTACAGTCCCTCAGCCAATCAGGACGCAGAACACAATGGTCTACAGTCCCTCAGCCAATCAGGACGCAGAACACAATGGTCTACAGTCCCTCAGCCAATCAGGACACAGAACACAATGGTCTACAGTCCCTCAGCCAATCAGGACGCAGAACACAATGGTCTACAGTCCCTCAGCCAATCAGGACGCAGGACACAATGGTCTACAGTCCCTCAGCCAATCAGGACGCAGGACACAATGGTCTACAGTCCCTCAGCCAATCAGGACGCAGGACACAATGCACGATTATACGCTGTAAAAAAACATGCAAACAGCGAAACAACGCCGCTGCGAAAGGTGAACCGTGATATAGTGAGGGACAATTGTACATATAAACAGACATAGCTAACCTGCTAGCCGCCACGTTCCAAATAGGAAGTGATCATGGATAGTTTCACTTTCGTTTTTGTGAAGTCGTAGCGTACAGTTTTATATCATGTTTTTGTATATTTATGGAGAATTGTCACGTGGGAGCATGGGTGCATGGGAGCAATGGACAAATCTCACAGCTAACCGTACAAAGGGTTGGGAAAAGGCCCGGGAGAGATCGCTAGATTGCTTAAACATGTATGGATGACATTTAAAACCACTTCAGACATGTTTTTGGTGAAGGAAAAGCGCTATAACATGGTAGAAAGCTCCAAAAAGTTGATTCTGCATAATATATCCTCTCTAAAAATGATGTGTGTTCAGATATAAATGTTTTAAGCTGTTTGTCCACGTGTGTGCGCCTTTATAACCAACATGGGGAACGTTTGAGTCGTTGTGTTTGTGTTCACCTTTGCTCCTGGTTTCCCACTCTCCCCTGGCTGCCCCTGTGATAAAAACAAACACTATTTCTCCTGACACTTTTAAAGATGAATTTGTCACTTTTACACGATATTACCTTAAATAAAAAGTACTCGGGGGAGTATGGGTAGGGTTGCTGTGTTTCGGGGTCATAACCTTCTTGTCTCCTCCTCTCCATCTCCTCTCTCCTCCTCTCCCACTCCATCCTCTCTCTCTCCAGGTCTTCCTCAGTCCTCTCCGGGTCCGGGTCTCGATCCAGATCCTCGCTGGTCTCCACTCGGTTTAGGTCCTGGTCCAGATCTTGGTCTCTTGTCCTCTCTCTCTCCAGTTCTTCCTCTCTCTCCATCTCCTCTCTTTCCCGCTCCATCGCAAGTCGCTCCCTCTCCCTCTCCCGCTCGAGCTCGTCCACATCTTCGTCTTCATCGTCCGTGGTCCACTCGTAGTCTCCGCTCTCCTCCTCTTCCTCAAAAACTGGGTCATAGCTTGTCGTTTCTGTAGGTTCTGCGTCCCATCTGTCGGTTTCTTTCTCCACGATTTCGCTCTCTGTGGCGAGGTACCTCACTCCGAGTTTACCACTGGGTCTGTACGGCTTTTCTGGCTTTTTGTTCTGGAAAAATATGTTTGAAGACACTTAAAATTCACCAAAAATCTTCACCCAAACTAAGTATAATGATGTTTATATTGTAGGTTTTAGATTCCATTAAATTTCTATAGGGATGCAGTCTTTAAAGGTGCACTGGGTAACTTGAGTTGAGGGGTATATATATATATATCGCCCGCTTGTCTCCATGGCGATTATTATTATTAGTTGTTGGAATGTTCCACAATAAAGCACTAAACTTATCTCGCTCAATTGGGACAATAATAGTAATACAGTAATAATAATGCATCATTTTTATATCGCGCCTTTTGGACACTCAAAAGGTCCCATTGTAGCCACATCTGCCCGGGGACAGACTGACAGACAAGAAGCCGCAAGAGGGTGACGCCTCCAGGCCAAGTTACAGGTCAGATCTGTGGAAAGGTAACCCCGCTCACTGTATGAAAGCTTGTTTTTCAGTGTTTTTGAGCAACAGAAACAACCTTAATGATGCGAGATATAAACTTTAATGACTATTCCAGACAAAGCCATGACATCCCCCTGGAGACAAATACCGTCATTTTCGGACTATAAGCTGCTACTTTTTTTTAACCCTAGCGGCCTATACAGAGGTGCGGCTAATTTATAGATTTTTACTCGCTAACGGCCACTGGGGGGCGCTCTCTAGCTGTAAACACAAAAGTGAGACAGACGTGGGGAAAAATGATGCGCTGAAGAAGACACTAGTTATGATTTTGAACTGTTATTTTGCGCATCATGCTACAGCCTCATCACGGAAAAACGAATGAAGAAGGAAATAGAGGAACTGCACATAAGTTTGGCGTCAAAGAATCGATGGTGCGACGTTGAAGGCGGCAGCGGGAAGGACTTAGTCGATGTAAAAAGACGACAAAAGCTTATGTAGTGTGTCATAAGTATGTCTTAAAACTCAAAAAAATCTCCATGTACCATCTCTCTGTGTAAATATCTCAGGTTATAACATATTTGTAACATTCGGCTTATATTGAGGTGCGCTCAATAGTCCGAAATTTACGGTAGTTGCTTTCTAACCAAGAGAAAAGTTACGCAGTGCAACTTTAAATGAGAAATTATGGACAATAGACTCTGCACCTGCTCCAGCTACGACAGAAACACATGTGACATAAAAGTGAACTTACACTGAAGCTGTTATAACCTCGAGCTCCTGACGTGAGATACTGAAATAAACAGAGGCTGGTTCAGTGTCGTTGTTAAATCTTTATTATCATGATCATTATTCTCGTCAAATATAAAAGTGTGTACTTGTGGTGCTTCTTCCAACGGGCCTGTCCTGCCTGGAGCCCCCGGCATGAACGCCTGAAATGGCAACATTTCATCGGAAAAGCAAATAAAACTTTAAAAATCTGACTTAGTACTGATCTTCAAATCTGTTTTTTGTGATTCTGTGTTTTTCCGTTTAATCCAGCTCCATTCTCAACTTTTCTAGCCCTCCTATTGGTCAGTCTGCGGTGGTGGAATGTAAAAGTACTTCAATGCAATTTTTGGTATCTGTACTTTACTTAAGTACATTTTACAGTGGATACTTTTTACTTTTACCTCATTTGAAAGCAGTATTTGTACTTTCTACTACATTTTTGAACAGGACTGAAAAGTGAAAGTATTTTTTATTATTGTATCAGACCTGCAGAAAAGTTTGAGAGGTTTATTTTTTATCAAGTTCATAGTTTGTCTGTGTAATCCCTCAGTCGTATATAGTGAACAAAATTCAGCACGATTCACTGCATTTGAAGCTACATAAGACCTCAAAATAGGTGCAAAATACTCTTTAAGTACATTTTTAAAAAGGTGCATTGATACTTTTACTTCAGATTACTGCTGGACACTGCCTTATATCTGTCTGAAGGGAGGAGCTAACTACACTGAAACTGAAAACAGCTTTTGTTTCCAGTTTCAGCCTTAACGACCCTATTCAACCTGTAATGGCGGCCTGTTATTCTCTTTGTTTCCAGTTTATTTCAGCCACTTCATAAGAGGATGCACCAACACCGGCGTGAGAGCAGCTCAGGACCTCAGTCTGCTGTACTGTACATCTCCATCTCAAAGACACTAACCACGACTTTAAAGATGGTGAGGTTCAGATCTTAGCCAGAGAAAAGAAATGGTTTGAGAGGAGAGTTAAAGAAGCTATTTTTGTTAGGAAAGACAATCCTTCTTAAACAGGAATGAGACATAAACTGTGACAGATCTTTGAGTCCATCCTCAGACCCAAAGCAAACAGGAAACAAAGAGAACAACAGGAGGGTCATTACAGGTTGAATAGGGTGTCCAGCAGTAATCTGACCAGAACTGAAGAAGCGGCTTGGATGAGCAGCGAAACATCTTCACTCCTACAACGATTTGTCCAGTTAACAGATTTTATTTCATCTTTTGCCATGGATCAGACCTGGACGACTGAGGGATCACACAGACGTCCAATATCTGCACTTTTACTCAAGCAACAAAAGCGAGTAAAAGTACTTCCACTTCCGCTGTCAGTCTGTGTCGTGCAGCAGTGAGGAACAGGTGACGGCACGAAACAGAACAACCACATGGAAATAAAGAGTTTTATTCAAAATATTCAGTTTTATATGTGCAATATGTTCTTGTTCTGTTATCTGTTAACTATTATTGTTGTTCTGTCTGAGGTAGATGGCTTGTAAACATGATAAATGGTTTAAATTTCAATCAATGTCCCTACGCCATCTCTTGCAGACAAAAAACATGAATAATAAACAGATCATAGAAAAAGAACATATTGGACATATACAACGTAGCTCTGTCCCTAATGGAGACGTAACTTATCATTTCAATATGTTAATTTGAATATTGCCAACCACAGAAAAAAAAACTTCAAATTATTCTCGGACTTACCCCTGAATGAGTCGACCTCGCACTTTTTCTCACCCTGACTTTAGAAACCTGCCAAGTCCATACAGGAATAATCATCGTCATAATCTGCATCCACACCAACAGCAAAAATATATCAAGTATCTCCATAATAAAGTCACTGGAAAAAGGACCGACACCCAGTTTGTTTAAACACCTTTACTTGTACATGCAGAGCCGTAAAAAAGACACAAAATACTGCAACAGAAATACATTTCACCAGTGAAAAAGGCTGAGACTGTTACACTTTTACACTGTGTCCACGAACCACAAAACATTCAAATAAATTAAGTCTGTATCATGAAGGACTGACGTGGACAGTGATGGGTCATTTTAATAAATACGTTTGATGTAAAAAAAAAAAAAAAAAAAAAAAAAAGGGTAAAGCCAAACACATAAAAACAATAATTACAGATATTTTAAATTAAATCCAAAAATGTTGAGGTTTTGTTCTGCCTGGATGTGTGTCCACATGAGACGCTGCTGTGTGAATCTTACTCTACACACAGACTCTCTGGAGCTAAGAGGCGTCCTGTTTAAAAAATAAGAAAGAGAAAGTATTAAAAAACTAATCCTCGTTTGGGCGCCGCCTACTGTTTAAGGTGAGACACTGCAGGTTTAACTCGTGTGTGAAATATCTGTGTTTTTTTGTCATTTTTCTGTCAACATATGAAAAACTCTCACATAGAAACAGTAAAACCATTGTCCAATCTGTTTAATTAAAGTGTTTTATTATTTCATTTAATCAACCTCTAGGTGAGCGCAGGGGGGAGGGGGCCAAGTGAGGGAAAAGGGGAGGGGACTGGTGAGGGAAAGGAGGAGGAGCTAGGTGAGCGGAGGGGGAAGGGCCAGGTGAGGGAAGGGGAGAGGGGAGGGGCTAGGTGAAGTCGAGGGGCTACATGAGGGAAAGGAGGAGGGGCTAGGTGAGTGGAGGGGGGGGCTAGGTGAGGGAAAGAATGGAAGATGGGAGGGGCTACGTGAGGGGCTCAGGGAGGGAAAAGGAGGAGGGGCTAGGTGAGAGGAGGGGGGGGGTTTCACGTCTGACATCTACTCATTAAGTAAAAGTATAGCTTTAAAGTATCTCCTACACACACCAAACAAACAATCTTGTACTTAACAAGATTTTGAGGGATCCCACAGAAGCATTTGTTGATGTCTAACTGTCTAAGTTTTACCAACAAAAAATTACGCAAAATTCTAAATTTTGCACCAATTTTCTATAAGAAGAATCCCCAAATCCCAAATCCCTCTGTAAATCTTTGTGTATCTAATATATGAACAAACTGAAGCCCATAAATGCCTTGGTTATATTTGAAAACTTTACATGAAGAAAAACCTAAAAGTTTCAAATGTGAGACTTTCTCCTTCCCCCTGCAGTGTCTCACCTTAACGACCGTTTGACTCATTCTGCATTAAACACACTGGAACATGCTCAAAGCATGCTGGGAGAATCCGGTCTCATGCTTTGGTGCAGTGGGTCTTTCACATGTCTGAGGGATTCTGTCACATTCAGCATTCACAGATAATACAACTTTTGCACTGGTGAAATCTTAGAACAGTTTAAATGTGAGGTTTAGTTCATCTGAATGAGTCAGTGACACAGAAAGAGCAAACAGAGCATCATGCATCAGCCGTGCAAAGAGTAGATGAACAGAAGTGTAGAAAGAACTTTTATTTTTACCTTGTCTGGTTCTTCTGTGGGAGGAGTGTCCATCAGATCTGACTCCTGCACCAAACAAAACATCCACAAATAAAGGTCAAAGAGCATTACGTCCTGTATTTTCCGGTCTATAAGTCACTCTTTTTTTCATAGTTTTTCCAGGGAGACGACTTATACTCAGATGCGACTTATATGTGAAATGATTAAAATATATAATTTCACGTGTTCGTAATTGTCACATTGCCGACCACACGAGGGCGCTCTGGACAAGTGTAACAGTATGTACTACACGGCGCAGCGCTTCATCTTCCTCTGGAGTTAGTGGAGTTGTTCAGAAACGACACCGAGGATGAAGAATTCAGTGGATTCAGTGATTTGGAGCGAGATCCAGAGTAAAGTTGTTCCTTGTTTTTAATTCTTTAGTTTGTGATTAACTGTTAATATCTGACGTTAACAAACCAGACACATGTTCGGTTCTGTTTGTGCTTCAGCTGAATAAATATAAATGTGTTATATTAGCGTGTTGTACTGATATTCAGCCTGTTCTTCTCTATTTTATTGTTTTATTATAACTTGTCTTTAAAGATAAAATGTCTGTTCTTGGTCTCGGATTTTGTAAAATAAATTACCCCAAAAATGTGACTTATAGATGTTTTTTTCTTCATTATTTTGCATTTTTTGGATGGTGCGACTTATACTTCAGAGCGACTTATAGTCCAGAGAACAGGGTTATTTGCTTGTTTGCACAGAGATATTATTACTTTGCCTGAAATGTTTCATATTGTGGCTGTCATGAAACTCATTTATCTCCGTGGGAACAAGTTACAGTTACAGGCGACACTCCCAGATAAAGAAATAACATCTTTATGACTTATGACTTTTTCTATTTTTCTGTCTTAAGTCAAGGAAGCAAAAAACACATAAAAGTCTGAAAAGGGCAGAGACAGAAGCCTGAGCTCATGGTGGTGACATGTGACCCCTTTTATACTGAACATAGAGATACTGCATTCAGAAAAGAACATACATTTATCATTTTCTTTTTATATAAACTTTTGAAACAGCTCAAAGTTCTACAATCTGTGATATCTTCAACTAACCTGCTCCACACATTTAACACAGAGCTGTTTTACATTTGTTCTAACCCCTGTTTTTATTATTTAGATTATAAGCACTATCCCGATTTTTAAACAGATCTTGAATATGAAATGGTGATTGTTTATTCTTAATTTTATACATAAATCGTGCGGTTCTATAATCCACCAGGTCCTTGAATTTCATTGCATTTTTCTGGATAAAAAGTTCACTTGCATAATTCATTTTACTCGTTTGTGGACAGTAGTGATGTGAATGATATTTGTCTTTATGACCCTCTACTAAAATGTTAAAATGTTACACCGTGCACTTTTAAGATTGTTGTTGGGAAAAGTCTTCTATAGTGAACAAATTGTAATGATCTGATATTTTGTGTTTAGCTCAGAGTTAATCTTTTGTTTGTTCTTTACTCACTTTTATATGTGACACTTGGTTGCTATGACGACAAGTTGATGTAAAGGTCAGTCATTGGTCTGTTTTGTAGATGATTTTTTTTATTATTTATATATTTGATGTTATAAGAGTGTTACCTCACCATAAGCGTACTCAGAGTAATTAAAGTGAGTTTTCACCTTTCCCCTGTCCCCGCCCACATCTCTGTACTTTTTGGCAATTATTCAAAACATTCAGAATCTGAGTCAACTTAAAAAAGTCACAGAGCTTTTCCTCAACAGTTTAAACGAGTATTTTTAAATCTGCGGCGTGCGGCGGTGAAGTGCCACAGTGAAGAGGCAGGACCAGGATCAGTTTTGAACTCGACGTCAGAGCAGAACTTGTCCCTGCAGTGTGAACTTTGTGATGACACAGACGGAGACGGAGACGGTCAAGTAGCAGGAGCTAAATCTTGTCTTTTGTAAGATTAATGAATTTGTACATGGTTCCTGACAAATAAATTTTAAAAAAGAAAGAACGAAACATACGAAAACACCTTTTTAGAACAAAAATGGTGGCATTATTACATCTAAATATATCTTTTGGGTTTTTTTTGTAAATATTCTCTGTCTAGAAGCTTTCAGTCACCATATTTCAATCTTTATCTGGTTGGGCCTGGTGTTCAAAAAGTGTCAGTGGGTTGACTAGTCGACTAATAAAAAAAAATAAATCATTGACCAGTCAACTAATAAAAAATAAATAAATTGTTGACTAGTTGACTAATTAAAAAATAAAAAATTTAATTGTTGACTAGTCGACTAATAAAAAAAAAAATTGTTGACTTGTCGACTAATAAAAAAAATCTTTTTGAATACTTTACAAATAAAAAAATAAAAAATGTTGACTAGTCGACTAATAAAAAAAAATTTAAAAATTTTGGCTAGTTCACAAATTTTTTTAAAAGTTGACTAGTCGATCAATAAAAAAAATAAATCATTTACTAGTCGACTCTTAAAAAAAAAATGTTGACTAGTCGACTAATTAAAAAAAAAAATGTTGACTAGTCGACTAATAAAAAAAAAAATTGTTGACTAGTCGACTAATAAAAAAAAAAATTGTTGACTAGTCGACTCTTAAAAAAATAAAAATTGTTGACTAGTCGACGAATAGAAAAAAAAAAATTCCTTGAGTAGCCGGCTGATTAGTCGACTAATAAAAAAATGCAATAAAGTCATGGACTAGTGGAGTCCTAAAACAGCTGCAGCCCTGTCGTTCATAATTCGTCTCTTACCTGTTCCTCTGTCACGTGCTCTGCTCTTTCTGTTTGCTCAGGCCGGTGGAGGGACGTCTCTTCTTCCTAACCAGATTCAAACATGTAAAAATAAATACAATAGTTTGTCATTTACAGATTTGGGGACAGCGTGACTGTGCTCAGCTGCTCTCGCTCCTCTTCATCTCCAAACACAAAGAGACTTTCTGTTTCGCTCAAGTTCAAAGAGAAACGTTTCATGCAGATGTTTTGGACGAAGGCCACAGGAGCAGGCTGTTTGTTTAGAACAGACTAGAAAAGAAGAAGAACTATTAATCTATTCATTTAAAGGAACACTGTGTAACTTTTCTGAGGGAGGCGTTGCCACTAGCTTGTCTCAAGGTAAATGTTACTGTTTTGCCTGGAATGTTCCACACTATGGCATTAAACTTATTCATATCAATGGAGACAAGCAGGTGACGCCTCCGGGCCAAGGTACAGGTCAGATCTGTGGAGAGGCGACCTCACTCACAGTCAGAATGCAATGTTTGTTAAGGTATTTCTAGCAATTAAACACCTGTGAATAAATAAATGCATTGTAAAGCTTAATGCCCTACTGTGGAACATTCCAGGAAGAGCAATAAAATCTCCATGACAATGAGGTGGTGTGGAGCTCAACTGTGATGCTCGCTCCTGGTTTCGGAAGTAAATTTCCCATTAATTTTTCCAATAGACTTTCGGAAAATGTTTTAAAAGTTTGAAATATCATTCAGAGTCAAGTAGTTGTAACGAATGACAACAAGAACAATAATTTGATGTAAATTGTGTTTTAAATGTTATTGGAATTAAAACAATCGTGTTATGGAGATTAGTTCGCGTGTAGCTGGTTAACATGTAGCTGGTTAGCATGTAGCTGGTAAACATGTAGCTGATTAACATGTAGCTGATTAGCACATAGCTGGTTAACATGTAGCTGGTTAGCATGTAGCTGGTTAACATGTAGCTGGTTAACATGTAGCTGGTTAGTTTGTAGCTAGTTAGCATGTAGCCAGCTAACATGTAGCTGGTTAGCACATCGCTGGTTAATATGTAACTGGTTAGCATGTAGATGGTTAGCACATAGCTGGTTAATATGTAACTGGTTAGCATGTAGCTGGTGAGCATGTAGCTGGTTAGCACATAGCTGGTTAAACTCTTAATATTTGATTTTTTCTAAAAGTCTATGGAAAAAATAAATGGAAAATTTACTTCTGGAACTGGAGCGGACTTGGAAGTGGACGGGTCTGTCGAGCTCCACACCCACCACCAGAAAAGTTACACAGTGCAGCTTTGGAGAGTTAAAGAAAGCAGAGACAATAACAGTGTCTATTTGAGACATTTTGCTTCATATTCACATTCAGTTTTTTACTTTAGTTAATCACGTATTATTGGTTATTTCATGTAAGTAAAAATATAAAATTATATATTGCATTAAAAGCTTAAATTTTGATTTACATGCGAGTGGGTGGGGATGAGGAAATTATTTAAAATGTCTATGTAAAACACTTCAGGTTTGATTTGATTTTATTTAATTTATAATAAAATAGATATTCAAACATTTGTATAAAATAAGCCACATTTAAACTTACATTCCTCCTTAATATTGTATGCCAACATTTTTTTCTCTGAACAGATTTAAAATAAAAAAGACACACCTCCATATTTAAAACTTTGATGAAACGTGTGCGTGTTAATCGTGCGTTTTACCTGCTTGCTGTCGGTCCCGTCGCGAGAAACAAAAGCCTCATCTGGGAATAAGGGCTCCTATTAAAAAGAACATAATGATTGTAGTTTTGTGTTGAGCGATGGCGGCGGCGGCGGTGGGGTTAATGGGAAAGTGGGCGTGTCATTAATCAGAGGTGTAAGTGTGGGCACAGTCCAATTACTCCTCAGACACTCGAGCGTAATATGAGTTGGTGAGAGTTTGACAGTTTTCTCGTTAGCAACAGACCCCCGTAGTGACGAGTCTGCCCAAGTCCAACAACCCTAACAACTACATCGTTACATCCAACACTCTTTTCACTCTTTATGAATTAGTCCTGTGTTTGGGCCGCTTACCTCATAACTGTACTCTCCTGCAGCGTACAGCTCGTCCGGCTCCTCCTCGCCTTCGTCAGTGTCACTCTGTTAAAGAGACATGACACAATTACGCAATGTCATTAAAGGGCCCATGTTACGCAGTTTTCTGATCTATGTTATAATGTTGTTTCCTCACTAACATAACTCCTGCTATGTTTTTGAGGAGGAGGTAATAACATTATAACACGGCTTAAAGCTCACAAGAGTCAGTTTTGCGTAATATAGGACCTTTAAGTATTTGTCATATACAGTTGAAACCAGAAGTTTACATACACTATATAAAAAAGACACATGTTTTTTTCTCACTGTCGGACATGAAATCAGACTCAACTTTACCTGTTTTAGGTCAATTAGGATTGACAAAATTATTTCTATTTGCTAAATGTCAGAATAATGACAGAATGATTTTTTAAAGAAAAATTTTCATGACTTTCATTAGTATTTGGTACCATTGCCTTTAAACGTTGGATTTCCTTCCTCAAACTTCTCACAATAATTGGCAGGAATTTTGGCCCATTCTTCCTGACAAACTGGTGTAACTGAGCCAAGTTCGTAGGTCGTCTTGCTCTCACATGCCTTTTTCAGGTCTGAGATCAGGGCTTTGTGATGACCACTTCAAAACATTGACTTTGTTACCCCTTTGTTAATCCTAATTGAACTAAAACAGGAAACGTTTAGTCTGATTTCATGTCAGACAGTGAGAAAAAAAACAAACATGTGTCTATGTCAGGGGTGTCAGACTCATTTTCACTGAGGGCCACATCAGCAAAACCGCTGCCATCAAGGGCCAGATGTGTAACTGTAAGGCAGAATAAAATGTCACTAAATGTAACCAAATGTCATGTAAAATAAATGTAACTACCTTTTAACTTGTTAAATAACTCTTTTTGTATTTATTACTTATTCAAGTTGCAAATATTACATGTCTGTGTAACTGCGTATCCCCTGATAAACTGACATTTTTAAAGTGTGTATCTGGTCGGGGCACGGCTTCAAAAACAGCCTTTTACAGCCTTTTAATTATTGGACAATTTGTTATTTTTCTTGAAGGCTAAGTTTTACATACTTAGCTCCATGTTTGGTGTCAAAATGCCAACGTAGATTGTACTATTTCACAACCTCACCATTTTCCTCTTCCTGAACATTCTGGTATCATTCGCAAATATTTCTCAGTTCCACTTGTTGGGAAAATCTCATTAGTTTATGGTCAGTGCACATATTAAAGCAGCATAGACTTATTTTAAAATGACAGTCATGAATTTTAATCTATCTTCTCACGGGCCACATAAAATGACGTGGCGGACCGCATTTGGCCCCCGGACCTTGAGTTTGACACATGTGGTCTATGTAATCTTCTGGTTTCAACTGTACATCAATGCATCAATACAGAAAACAAAACTTGACTTGCCAAACGCTTATACTGCCAAGCACATACAACGCAGCCCATTTAAAACAGACAACAACACAGCTCCAAGCAGACGCATGCACACATCCACTACAGTTTATCACGGTGAGGTTATCATGTGTTTAAAGTAGTTTATTTCACAGTTTAAGCTCTTAATCCACCAGCCTAATGGAAGCAAAGCATTCATTATGACTTAAAGCAGAGTTAGTTGTGTTTACAGTTTAGGTTGAGTTCTGTCGGGCCATTTTAAAGCCACACTGACGGACATTTACCAGGCGGTGTCTCTGCCTCTTATGTCGTCCTTTATTTCCTTTGCCCTGGTTAAAGGTTCAGTCACAGAGAGACAAGGTGAGAGTTTCTCATGCTCAGGTATCGTCACATGTAACAGAACGAACACCAAACACACCCAGGTGTTTTTGTGGAGTTTAAACTCAGTTACATCAGCGGTTTTCAAATTCTGCAGGACTGGGGCTGATTGATGTGACACTAGGGCCTCTGGTTTTCTTGTATTTATTTTATTTTGAGATAAATTGACATAAGAAGGTGACAAACTCCCCCTCCAGGAACGTTATGTCGTGCACTTTAAGGTATACTTTTGGCCAGTCCTTGGTTATGGTTTATTTCTTCTGCAGACCTGGTTTAGCCTTTGTTTAAACCTGGAATCTTGCTGTTACTTCATGTTTGAAAACCACTGATTTAGGTTATAGCAAAATGTTTAAAAATCATTTAGACTGACCTCCTGCCTTCAATATTTGTGTTATAAATTTGAATGAATTGGTGAAAGCTTCAGTCTGAATAAGAGAGGGACAGAGAGATAAAAGGATGTGCTTCAGCTAAATGCTTCAGCCACAGACTGTATAAAGAAGTGGACTCATTAAAATCACACAATCATGTTCAGTTGATGCTGATATCCCATATTCATCCCATATCCCATAATCAGGATGCTAGGAATGTGTTAGGAAAGTGAGCCGATGCAAACTGTTTAAAATAAACGACCGGGCTTTTAAGGAGGCGTCCCTGGCAAATTTGGAGCCAACTTCCATATAAGGAATCCCAACCACGAGTATCATAGCAACAAAAGAGCCAATCGGGAGTGAGGTTGTCCCTTTCCTTCCCGCTTGTACCGCTGGTTTAGCAGGGAACGGGGGCTTAGCAACGCTGTGAATCTGTTGCTAACGCTAGCTGGAGCAATCTCGGGGAAAGAAGGCACCTGATTTGTCTGTTATTAATGTTCATATATTGATTTACAGACACAATAGTGAAATAAAAAACCCAGGATCATGTAGAGCGGGTTAATACGAACATTTAAAGGCCAAAATGACGAGTCTGACAGCAGCAGGTACAGAGAGAGGAGCCACAGTTTTTCAATAGAAAGTAATTGAAGCGCGCACATGCTCACTTCCTGCTTGGAACGCGACAGCTAGCAGGTTAGCTATGTTCATTTATAGATACAGTCTATGGACTTGAAACATGTAACTGCTTTAACTTTAATTCACATTTCAGGCAAAGCAATAGCATCTCCATGGAGACAGGCAGCTGGAAACACTCTACTAGAAATGTTAAATAGTTCACATTTAGCGATTACTTTTTTTTGGGTCACTAAATACTCGTAGGGTCCCTCCAACAATCCTTAGATTTTGTACTGGCCCTGAATTAACTCAAACACCCAAAAAATATGAAAATGTTCTCAAGTTTACTATGTTAAGTCTGACAGCAGCAGTTACAAAGAGAGGAGCCACAGCTTTTCAATAGAAAGTGAATTGAAGCCAGTGGACGAAGCTGGAATCGCAGCCCCTGCTCACTTCCTATGTGGGACACGGCGGCTAGCAGGTTAGCTATGTCCACTTATATAAACAGTCTATGGCTTCAGCTAATGCAAACATGAAGAGAAGGCAACGTTTAAAATTATAATTCAAAATCTAATCACATTTGGTCTTGTTTTGTGTTTTGTGATTGTGTTTGCTACGGGTCTATGTCGTTTCTCATAATCAGAAAGTGAAAAGTCAAATATATAAAAGGCAGGAGTTCAGAACTTATTTCTCTTTCAATAAATTGTTAAAAAAAAGATATCATGCAATTATGTTTATATGGAATTACATTTGTTAACTTTTAATAAATTAATCTGAAATCTGATTCATTGTTTGCGTGTTCACACTGCGGCGTTACCTTCCCACGGGTTTTCTTTTTATGTCCTGAGTTTTTCTTTTGTAAATCTTCATGACTCAAGATCAGAGACTCAACAGCCGGATCTGACGACTTTAAAACGGTCTGTAATGGACAATAAACAAAATATAAACATTAAAGTGTAATTAAAGTGACAGGTTAGACCAACATTACACAAACATATTAACATTATATTTAAAAATTGTCTAAAAATCTTGACTGTTTTTTCTAGTTTTCTTCATTTTGTTTAGATTTATAATGTTACTTCCTGGATGGTCATGTGATTGCATTACTGTTACCTAGCAACCATAATGTAAACCAGGGCCAAAACTTGTCTAAATTGCACAATAGTTACCACGGGATTAATAAAAATGTACCTTTATTTTGTCATTTGAAGGTTTAAACTCTTGCTCTGCATTTTGGATTACCGATACCGGTTCTGATACTATGGATTTAAGTATCTGCCGATTCCCGATATCAACCGATACCAGAGCAATAACTGAAAACTGCATTTATTTCATTAAAACTAAAATAAAACAAGAAAAAAATGATCCAAATGTGTTATGTAGCTGCTATGTATCTCTCAAGTAACAAATTGAAAGTAGAAAACTTCACTTTTTTCTAATTATTATATATATTTTAAGACTGTAAAACCCCTCACCACACACTTTATACACTTTTCTCACACAGGCATTAACATTTTCTCACATTTCTCTCTTATTTAAAAACTCTCAAAGTTCAAACCTTCGTATATTAAAAAAAATAAGCACAGTATTATAGAACGAAACCAAATACTACACTATACTGTAAATAAAAATGACAGGTTTTAGAAATACTGTAACAAATAAAATGTTAATGATTAATCTACGAGGTTTGACACATAAGAAGTGATTAATAGTGACTCAGGCGTATTTCACACTTCCTCAGACCGCGCCTCTTTGTCCTGGCGCCGCTCCGTCCTGGCGCCGCTCCACTGTAGTGTTTCATAAAGCGTTTTAGGCACCGTGCCTAAGCAATTTTTGTGAGGAATGACAATCCTTCTTTGAACAGGCCTTAGACACCATCTATCCCCCATCTATAACTCCATCAGACCCAAAGCAAACAAAGAAAACTAATAAGAATGCTAACAGGTGTGAAATCTCTCATTAGGGGCTTGAACGACTGTGTTAAGTAGGACTGAAGCACAGTGCACACTTAGGGCAGCACAATAGACCCACCTACAATCAATGGTTTCAGTGTAGCTGATAGATTTTATATTTGTCTTTTGCGATGCATCAGACCTGGACGACTGAGGGATTACACAGATATATCGGCTGAATCGATATTTGTAAGCCGACGTCCGATCCAGTAATTTACAAATTGTGTTGATGACAAATGTTGAAGTACAGTTGTACCTCGCTATATTGCGGTTTTCGATGTTTCGCAGATTTTTTTTGGTAAATTTTACAGGCTTTTTTACAGCGTATGATCGTGCATCGTGTTCTGCGTCCTGATTGGCTGAGGGACTGTAGACCATTGTGTTCTGTGTCCTGATTGGCTGAGGGACTGTAGACTATTGTGTTCTGCGTCCTGATTGGCTGAGGGACTGTAGACTATTGTATTCTGCGTCCTGATTGGCTAAGAGACTGTAGACCATTGTGTTCTGTGTCCTGATTGGCTAAGAGACTGTAGACCATTGTGTTCTGCGTCCTGATTGGCTGAGGGACTGTAGACCATTGTGTTCTGCGTCCTGATTGGCTGAGGGACTGTAGACCATTGTGTTCTGCGTGCTGATTGGCTGAGGGACTGTAGACCATTGTCCATCAGTCTCCTCCACGCCGTGTCTCCTGTACAGTACAGAATGTGTCAGACAAATTTACATAAATGTTGAATGTCGACACTACAGCGGAGCGGCGCCAGGACAAAGAGGCGTGGTCTGAGGAAGTATAAAATATGTGGTAGCTATTATTAATTAATTAAACAAGAAAGAAATGTGAGAAAATGTTAATGCCTGTATTAGAAAAGTGTATAAAGTGTGTGGTGAGGAGTTTTACAGCTGAAACATATGGACATTTAGCACAGGTTCAATCCCACCAACCGTATCCACTTTTAAATCAAACACCTTATTAGCTGTCGTATCACTGGTGGAGTTGGTAACCGTCCAGTTTGATTTCACTGATGCGTTTTCACTTTTCCCAGGTTCCTTAAACTTTCCATGAGACGTGCTCTGCTCTTCTCTGTTCAGGGTCCATAACGTCGGTCCTTCAGCCGTTCCGTTCAAAAGGTCCTGCGCACAAAATAAAAGGTTTTCTGTCGAGATAATTAACAGCTACATGACGCACTTTGGATCAGTTTTGTCTTATTTTAGTTTTGTTTTAAGGACATTTTAGTCTTAAAGCTTCAGTATCGGGGAAAAAAAAGAGTTGGATTCCTTAATTAAGTAGTTACAAAGCTAAATTCATTCTTAATCATGGTTTATTAAGCTTAATTCTGTTTAGTTAAGTGGTAGCGAGGCGTTGTACTTACAGACTCTAGATCTCTGTCAAAAGCAGGATCTGCCAGTTCAGACAGCGGCTGGTCGGGAAACTTCAACGAACTCTTAAAAAAGGAAACAGGAATAACAATATTTAAGAATTGTTCTCAGGGTAATAGTTTAGGTCGATGTGTCATAACATTTTAAGAGACACACAATTTGAGATTTGAGATGTAAAATTGGCTTTTAAAGTGTCAAAACTCAGTTGTTTTGGTCGGGTTTACGGTCAGCAGCTCTGAAATTACTGGTGTTATCGGCTAAAAACTGGCATGAAGTTCGATATCGTTGCTGTCGGCGCTCGTTACCTTAAGAGGATCTGTTCTCACTGTGTCAGAAGACGGGGGTGTGTTCACAAGCACCGGCGTCACTAAGAGCCAAGTTCGACAGCGACTGAGGACAGCGGCTTCGACGTGTCTTTCGTTTAAATATGACTCAAGTTAAACTGACCCGTATTACACTCATCCTCCTCACAAACAGACCCGGAGATGTGTTTTTTTGTTTCATTCACACATGTTTAACACACAAACTCTGCAGATTTAGACTGAGTTCTTCTCTCAAACAGAAAACACTCTGTTCCACCTTGTGATGTCATCATGTGGTGATACAGGAAGTGCTCCACTGTGTTTTTAAACTCCACACACCTTCACCAGAATCATTTGGATTATATCAGACCGTGTGTCATTGATTAAGAAAATAAAATCAAAGTAAGTCTGTCACAGGTGGAGGTGAAAATGCGGATTGGTCGGCAAAATGGCGTCGTGAAAATAAGCGATTAAAGATTACTCAAACTTGAATCACTCCAAATACAACCTCGGGTGAGTAAATGTTGAGGGGAAACAAGTGTAACATGGTTAAAAGTTCTGAAAAGTCGATTTTGCAGATTAGGTCTGATTGATCTGCTGCAGGGGCTTACACTTTGTTCAGAGTAAATGTGATCACCAGGACATCTACAAAACACAAAAACTCTTCTGTCTCCTCAGATGAACTAAAGTCAAATCATTTTTCACAATAGTGTTAGACAGTATTTGATTGTAAGACCATATTTATACAGGTCTTATCTTTTTACTGTCCTAATAAAAATTTTGACAACATCAAATTCCAGCCTCAAGTGGAGGAGTTCAAGTATCTCAGGGTCTTGTTCAGGAGTGAGGGAAGGATGGAGCGTGAGATTGACAGGCGGATGATCAGTGAAGCGTCTGTGGTGATGTGGTCGCTGTATCGGTCTGTCGTGGTGAAGAAGGAGCTGAGTCGAAAGGCAAAGCTCTCGATTTACCTCAATCTATGTTCCCACCCTCACCTATGGTCATGAGCTCTGGGTAATGACCGAAAGGACAAGATCGTGGATACAAGTGACCGAAATGGGTTTCCTCCGCAGAGTGGCTGGGTGCTCCCTTAGAGATATGGTGAGGAGCTCAGTCACAAGGGAGGAGCTCGGCGTAGAGCCGCTGCTCCTCCACGTCGAGAGGAGCAGCTGAGGCTCAGGCATCTGCTCAGGATGCCTCCTGGACGCCCCCCTGAGGAGGTGTTCCGGGCATGTTCCAGCGGGAGGAGGCCCTGAGGAAGACTCAGGACTCCAGGGGCCTCTGCACACACCCTTGGGGGTTGTTGTGCTTTGTGTGTCATCCAGAGGGGCCTCCCCTCTGTAGGCACCATGTTTTTCAGCTGGCCTGGGAACACCTTGGGGTCCTATCAGAGGAGCTGGAGGACGTGTCTGGGGTGAGGGAAGTCTGAGTCCCTGCTTAGACTGCTGCCCCCACGACCCGGCCCCGGATAAGAGGAAGAACATGGATGGATGGAAATTCCAGTTTGTAACCACCTATTTAAGTTATGTAAAGATGGGCTATATAATGTTTCTGGTTGCGAGCCCGCCCCCTGCTTGTCTTCATGGTGATGTTGTTGCTTTGTGTAGAATGTTCCACAGCATGGTTTTAAGCTTATCTGTGGAAAAAAGCAAGTGACTCCCCTAGATAAAATACAGATCAGATCTGTCGAGGGGCGAGAACTGAAGGACTGCCTCTGTGTAAATGCGAGACGGATAAATAAGTTTAATGCCATATTGTGAAACGTTCAAACGTTCCAGCCAAAGGAATAACATCTCCATGGAGACGCCTGATCAGAAAAGTTCCATAGTGCATGTTTAGCTGTATAAACGTACGGTGAACTCGGTGATGATGTTGGACGTGTGGCTGTCGGACTTTTCTTTGCTTTTCTTTGCGTTGCCGAGGACGTGGAGCAGCTCCTCGATGCCGTCCTGAAGCAGCCTGTCGATCAAAGCTTTCAACAACGGCAGCTAAAAATAAATATTAAAGTAGATTAGAAACAGAAGCAAAACAGAAATTTCTCTTAAACGCTCGAAACCTACCCGTATCCCATAGGCGTCAAACATCTCCTCTATGTCCTGAAAAAGGAAATATCACATTTTTTAAACACTGTTTGCTTGTTTGCATCTTTATTTCCATTTTATTATAGAGTTTATTTATTTATTCACCTTCATTTCGATGCCTTTTCCAGGTTCACCCTGTAATGAATCATGAACAAATCAATGTGTTATAGTATTAGTATTTCTTCTATTCTATTTAAACTTTGCTGGATTTTTGTAGAATAATAAACATACTCTTTCTCCTTTGACGCCCATTTCTCCCTTTTCACCCTAAAACAACACAAAACAAATCAAATTCTCATATAAACATTTCTTATAAATCAGTTTTTAGTCTTAGTTTCTTTTTTGCCCTGGGACAAACAGAGAGATATGGCTGAAATTCTGCGCCGTTGGCATCATGAAGTGTCTTGCTCATAGACTGTATATATAAATGGACGTAGCTAACCTGCTAGCCGCTGCGTTCTAAACAGAAAGTGAGCATGGGCACGGTTCCAGCTCCATCGACTCTGGTTCCAATTCACTTTCTATTGGAAAACTGTGTCCCCTCTCTCTTTAACTGCTGCTGTCAGACTCGTCATTTTGGTCTTAAAATGTTCGGATTAACCTGCGCTACATGATCCTGGTGCTTTTATTTCGCTATTTTGTCTGTAAATCAAAATATGAACATTAAAAACAGACAAATTAGGCGGCTTCTTTCATCGAGCTCGCTCCTGTTAGCGTTAGCAACAGGTACCCATTTAGTGCTAAAACAGGGGTGCAGGCAGGAATAGCCTCACTCCGGATTGGCTCTTTGGTTGCTATGATACTCACGGCTACAGTATCATAGCAACCAAAGCAGCTAGCAACCTCACTGTTAGCGTCACTACTTCCTGTCCAGTTTTATCTCAGTGAGGTTTTTACAGAGTCTCGCTAAAATGAATAAATATTTAAAGATGAGGCAGTGGACAGGGAGCTGCGGGTAGGTTAAGGGTCAGAGGTCAGAGGTCAGGGGGTTGGGGTCAGACAGTGGACAGGGAGCTGCGCATGGATGTCACTGACAATATGTTAAACACTACACAAATACAAATGAATACTTCTGTGTTTGAATACGCTTCTGTGTTTAGAGAGAGACATGTTTGTGTCTCAATTTTAATGCTAATGCTAATTTTGAAGCATAATAAATACTAAAACAACACCATAAACTGAAATATTCAACATTTAAAAAATCGGGTAGTCTTTATTTTAATTAATTTGAATTTGAATAATGCATTTTTATTAAAAGCAAAAAAAAATTAAATAAAATAAACTGTTAGCATTTGAGACACAGCGAACTAGCTAGCATGAGCATTCAAAAACAGCTTACCTTCATTCCTGGAGCGCCCTGGAAAAAAACAAAGCGCACATGAACATTTTCTGTATAATATTACAACAATAACCATCCAAATATATGAAAACAGAATAAATAAAACAAGGCTGACTGATGACGTGCCAGACTAGCCCTCTACATAAAACAACGATACCTTAAAACATGCTATTTTTGAATGCGTTCACATGTCAGAATGTGCTAAGTAGCTCGTAGCACTCACAGTTGCACCCGGGGGACCCATTGGCATGGGAAAGGCCTGGCGTAGCTCATCAACCGAGGCGCCCTGACAGACGGACACAAAATTAGAACTATTTTCAACATAAACGTGAGCTGACGCCAAACAGGGAACAGATTTGCCGCCATGTTTTTTTTTTACTGCAGGCTAGCGCTAGGACTATGTTTCATTTTCAAAACACTGTGCAGTATTGTCAATCACTGGTTAATTCATGGCGCAAGCAACTATACAAAAACTGGAGAGAATCTTTATCTGTATGTATTAAAGATGGACTATGTAACTTTTGCTGGTCTCCATGGAGATGTGTTGTTTTGCTAAGAATGTGGCATTAAACGTATCTATCATGCATGAGTTCAAGAAAAAAAAAAAAAAAAAGTTTAAGAAGACTTGTGCATTTAATTTCAACCACGACTAAATCAAGACTAAATCAGGACTAAACCTGGACTAAACCAGGACTAAACCAGGACTAAACCGGGATTAAACCAGGACTAAAGCAGGACTAAACCAGGACTAAACCGGGATTAAACCAGGACTAAAGCAGGACTAAACCGGGATTAAACCAGGACTAAAGCAGGACTAAACCAGGACTAAACCTGGACTAAACCTGGACTAAATCTGGACTAAACCTGGACTAAACCAGGATTAAACCAGGACTAAACCAGGACTAAACCAGGACTAAACCGGGATTAAACCAGGACTAAAGCAGGATTAAGCCAGGACTAAAAGAGGACTAAAAGAGGACTAAACCTGGACTAAACCAGGACTAAACCTGGACTAAACCAGGATTAAACCAGGACTAAACCAGGACTAAACCAGGACTAAACCAGGATTAAACCACGGCAAGACCAGGACTAAACCAGGTCTAAACCAGGTCTGAACCAGGTCTGAACCAGGACTAAACCAGGACTAAACCAGGATTAAACCAGGACTAAACCAGGACTAAACCAGGTTTAAACCAGGACTAAACCAGGACTAAACCAAGCCTAAACCAGGACTAAACCAGGACTAAACCAGGACTAAACCAGAACAAACCTGGGACTAAAACAGGATTAAAGTAGTAAGTAGTAGTAGTAAGTAAAATGAATGAAAAAAGGAAGAGAAAAGAAGAAAGTAGTAAAAATAAAGGAAAAAACATTGAATAAGAGGGTGTGTCCAAACGTTTGACTGGTAGTGTTTGTATGAAGAGTTTATATAGACTTTTATATAAACCGTGTAAAGCCTGTATTGTCTTACATCTGCAGTGACGAGCACTTGTTTTCCAGGTAAACCCGGAGCTCCTGGTTCACCTTTGCTCCCATCTCGACCCTGTGGAAATAGGAGAGTACCGGTACGTTGATTTTGGTTCTTACCCCAAATATTATCTAAATCTGTCCTTAAAAGCACCTACATCAGCTCCAGTGTCCCCCTTTTCTCCCTAAACAAAAACATCAGATAAAATTGTTATAAAATGTAATATAAACTGTATTTATTCATCTTAAAAGGCTCATATTACGCCATTTTTTGATCTATGTTATGATGTTGTTTCCTCGTCAAAAACAGACCTGGAGTTTTGTTTCATTCACATGTTTAACACACAAACCCTGCATATTTAGGCTGAGTTTTTCTCTCAAACAGAAAACACTCTGTTCCACCTTGTGATGTCATAATGTGGTAATACAGGAAGTGCTCTGCTGTGTTTCTAAACTCACCTTCACTAGAATCATTTGGATGATTCCAGTTCTGAAATTACCAATCTCTACAGAATAAAAGGTAAAAGGAGCTGTAAAAAACTACCACTTCATGACATCACAAGGTGGAACAGAGCATTTTGAGCTTTGGCGATTATGTGTGAATGAAACAAAACACAACTTCAGGTATGTTTTTTGATGAGTTAAAACAACATTATAACATGGTTTAACGCTCACAAGAGTTAATTTTGCTTGATATAATAACATTTAACTATTCAAATTCTACCTTTTTCCCCTTCGTCTCCTTTCTGTCCCCCGTCTCCCTGTGAAAACATGGCAGAGACATTGGACAATTTCACAGCGTAATTATTAAAACTCAGCTAGCCGTAACAAATGGCGTTAGTTGTAAAACCAAATAGCGCTTACAGTACTCCCCGGAAGGCCTCTCTTTCCATCAATGCCCGGCCGCCCCTGCGGAGAAAAACACACATAAAATAAACCGGTATCTGGAAGTTTGGACAATGTCAGTGTGAACTCAGCAGGGTTTAATTATGTATACGCCAAGATTAGAAAGTATATTGTTTCATTAGAGTCCACGAGCAGACCCAACACATGTTACTCACGGGGTGCCTGGTAAGCCGGGGATCCCAGCAATGCCAATTTTGCCTTGCTCTCCTTTGTCCCCTTTCTGCTCAAAATATCACACAAGAAGAAAGCAAGTTCATTTAGAAGCTAATTTAACACAAGAGAATGTCTAATGGTAAATGGTCATGTTTTTATACAGCGCTTTTCCACTTTCTAGGTTTATATCAAGGAACTAGTCAATGTTCACACACATATTCATACACCGGTGAACACAAACACTGTTGGTCTCCCAACCCGAAGGTCAGAGGATCGAGTCCCGCTCAGACCAAGTTCTGTCGTTGTGTCCTTAGGCAAGACACTTCACCCACATTGCCTAGTATGAAAGTGGTCTGTGCGTGAATGATTAGTGGTGGTCGGAGGGGCTGATGGCGCAAACTGGCAGCCTCGCTTCCATCAGTCTGCCCCAAGGCAGCTGTGGCTACAATAGTAGCTTACCATCACCAAGTGTGGAGTGAATGAATAATGACTATAGAGTAGCGCTTTGAGAGGCTCTGACGAGCCTGTAAAACGCATTACAAGTGTAAGGCATTATTATTATTAAGTCAGACTTACCATCCCAGAATCACCTTTTTGCCCAGGTTCACCCTGTCATCAGAAACATAATTTAATAATAATTACGCAATATTATATTATAATATTTATTAATTTAATAATAATTACGCAATAATTACGCAGGAACTTTTATGTACTTTATGTAACAAAAAACAGAAAAATCTATCACCTTTTGTCCTGGTTTTCCTGGTAAACCATCCAGCCCGTCTTTCCCACCTCCACCCTGTAAAACAAACGTATTTATTTAAGAGTTCTATGGTTAAATGAATCATATGAGACATTATTCTGGGACAGGGCACCTCTGATGAACCAGGTAAACCAGGCTTCCCTTCAGGACCCTGCGGAAACATGGACAAAGTCTTTAGAGATGACCATTTCTGTTCATTCAATTCAAACTTATTTATACAGCACATTTAGGACAACTTCAGCTGAAAGTGCTTCACATATTTATAATTTATAACCTTTATTTTGCCAGGCAAAACATTAAGAACAAATTCTTATTTACAATGTTGGCCTGGTGTGCAAAAGCACCAAAACAAGTCAACAAAAACAAATATACAGAGGAAAAGAACGATAAAACACCAAGATATTTTGTGTAGCTTGTATTAAAAGCCAGGGAGGAGAGGTGGGTTTTCGGGTCTTTCTGATCTTAAACTGGACTTTTCATTGTATTTATTTATTTTTTATATGCATATGGCAGATTTGTCCATTCATTTCACCAAAACATAGTTAACATCATTTGACTATAAATCTTGCCTATTTTAACTTACTTCTTGGTTGAACAAGAGCAGCAGATATCACATGTACTGTCTAAATCAAAAGAGTTTTTTTCTTTAAGAGGAACAGAGAGAACAGAAGTGTAAATGGTTGTGCAGTACGACCTAAAACTGGGCCGAGGGTCAGGCTCATTGTCCCACATTAAAAGCATTACTCACTCGTGGCCCCGGTGGCCCCGTGTCGCCTCTTACACCAGGCTCTCCAGGCTCTCCAGGCTCCCCAGGTTCACCCTGAAGTAAAGGAGCAGGAGATAAGACACATTAGAATATAAAAATACTGCACAGTTTGTGTTTAAGAAGATATTTTTAATGTACCTTAATGACCCGGGTCAAAATGTTGTTATCGGCAACAATCTAAAACGTAAAATCCAAAGACTGTTAGTGATGTGTAAAACTCAAGTACTTTTATTTATTTAATAGAACAGGGAGTCCAACTAGAGCCGCCCAACTAGAGCCGCCCAACTAGAGCCGTCCAACTAGAGCCGTCCAAGTAGAGCCGTCCAACTAGAGCAGTCCAACTAGAGCCGTCCAACTAGTCGTTCAACTAGAGCCGTGCCACTAGAGCCGTGCAACTAGAGCCGTCCAAGTAGAGCCATCCAACTAGAGCCGTCCAACTAGAACCGTCCAACTAGAGCTGTCCAACTAGAGCCGTCCAACTAGAGCCGTCCAACTAGAGCCGTGCAACTAGAGCCGTGCAACTAGAGCCGTGCAACTAGAGCCGTCCAACTAGAGCCGTGCAACTAGAGCCGTGCAACTAGAGCCGTGCAACTAGAGCCGTCCAAGTAGAGCCATCCAACTAGAGCCGTCCAACTAGAACCGTCCAACTAGTCGTCCAACTAGAGCTGTCCAACTAGAGCCGTCCAACTAGAGCCGTCCAACTAGAACCGTCCAACTAGAGCCATGCAACTAGAGCCGTGCAACTAGAGCCGTCCAACTAGAACCGTCCAACTAGTCGTCCAACTAGAGCCGTGCAACTAGAGCCGTCCAGCATGTTTTTGACGCCCTGGTCTGAACGCAGCGTCAGTGTTACAACATCTCAATTTGAAAAGTAGTCTTAGCATTACTGTACATTTTGTTTAGCTAAGTCGTATGTTTATCTGTGGTATGGTTCTTACTTGGTGTCCAGGAGGTCCAGGTTTTCCCTTTGCGATCGCAGCCGCAGAAAAAGAAAAACACGAAAAAACACAATACAATCATTAATCATATGAATGTGCCGCGGGTAAAACAGTTCATATCTGTGCTGCAACGGGTCAGTGAGGGAGAGCCGACACAATCCTGAGTGAACAAAAGTATCTGAAATCATGTGGTCACAGGAGTATAACACGGAACACGATGACAGATACATACTAATAAGACAATTATTCAACCAAAGGAACAATGAAAAGCACAAACATACAGGCTCGCCTTTTTGTCCCTTGGTCCCATCCGTACCCTGCAACACAGAAAATGGAAACGTCACTGCAGATAGTTAAAGATTAAAATAAAATAACAAAACTTGAACAATTCTGTTAGCTTATATTGGTATTAGATCATTAGTTTAGGTCATTAATGTAAAGTGACAGTCAATAAGAGTGTATATAAGGGTGGGACTAAAACTAGGACTTAAATTGGGGCTTAAACCAGGACTAAACCAGGTCTACATCTGGACTAAAGTGGGATCAATTTTCTGATCTATGTTCTAATGTTGTTTCCTCATCACAAACAGACCGGGAGTTGTGTTTTGTTTCATTCACACATGTTTAACACACTAATCCTGCAGATTTGCGCTGAGTTCTTCTCTCAAACAGAAAACACTCATCATCATGTGGTAATACAGGAAGTGCTCCACTGTGTTTTTAAACTCCACACACCTTCACTAGAATCATTTGGATGATTTCAGACCTGGAAAGTCCAATCTGTACTGAACTAAAGGTAAAAGGTAGCTCCATCCAATTTCTTTGTTTTATCCTGGGCCAGATCGCAGGGGCAGCAGTCTAAGCAGGGACTCTCAGACTCCCCTCACCCCAGACACATCCTCCAGCCCCTCTGGTGGGACCTCAAGGCGTTCCCAGGACAGTCCAGAGACTTAGTCCCTCCAGTGTGTTCTGGGAGGTGTCCAGGGGGCAGATGCCCGAGCCACCTCAGCCGCTCCTCTTGACGTGGAGGAGTAGCGGCTCTGCTCCGAGCTCCTCCTGTATGACTGACCTCCTCACCATATCTCTAAGGGAGCGCCCAGCCACCCTGCAGAGGAAACCCATTTGGGCCGCTTGTATCCGGCATCTTGTCCTTTCGGTCATTACCCAGAGCCCAGAGGTAACAACTTTATAACATGACTTAAAGCTCACAAGAGAGAACTTACAGGGTTGCCAGATGTCCCAGAGTCTCCTTTCTCGCCTTGGTCTCCTGGTCGTCCTGGCAAACCGAGAGGACCCTGATCAGAAAGACAGAAATCAATGGATTAGACAAAACATATAGAGATTTTACTTAGAGTGTATTAAAAAGTACCCTTACCCTAATGCCTCTGTCACCGGGCTCTCCAGCTGGTCCTACATCTCCCTATACAATGAAAATAAATCCACTGATCAGACTTGAAATTAAGATAAGATAAGATAAGATATGCCTTTATTAGTCCCACAGTGGGGAAATTCCAGCATTGCACCGCACACATAGAGAACAGAAGAAACAGGGTAATAGATAAATAGTTAGAAATAATTTAAGAATTCAATTCAAAACATTACCGTAATAACATCTGTTCAAAATCACTACCTTTACTCCTGGGTCTCCTTTCACTCCCGGGCACCCTAACACACACAGAAAGGTAAAACAAACACTCTATTATTGTAAAGTACAGTGAAAGTTGTCTTTGTGTGGCAAACTTCGCATACAGCACTGTAATGATCTGATATTTTGTGTTTAGTTCAAAGCTGTTTATTATTTTCGTAATGTCTGGCTCTTCTTAAGTTAAAAAGACCCATGTTGAGCCAGTCAATGTAAAATAAGGACGGTGCTCTGGACAGGCCAACCCGATACAGAGGCGTAGGAGCTGCCGGCACACCACTGTCCCTACTCTAACAAAAAAAACAACCCATAAACTTCCCCTACGCAAATAAAGAACAAAAACAGGACGTCCAGAGTCACCAGGCCAAACAAAAGAAGCTAAGCTCACTAAAGCTACAGACAGCAGGGGGCAGCGCTGAGCCCAGAGTGAGCGGAGGGAGCCTGACGCAGACTGGCGAAGAGCGGTGAGCAGAGAGAACGATATTTAAAGGCTCGAAACCAAAACGACCAGGAGCAAAACAATGAAAAATATACATACAAAGAATAGGCAAGTTCTCAAATAACTACTAGCTAACTTGAAACTGTTTGACCATGTTCTCAAAATCAGCTCTTTTCTGTGAACAATGGCTTTATCTCTCTCGACTGACCCTCTCTCTGCTGTTTAAAATGAAACAGAATCAATCACATGTCGACTTGGATCATGAGCATCAACCATTCAGGATTTACTTACATCTTTACCTCTTAATCCTGGTTCTCCAGCACTGCCCGGCGACCCGACACCCCCTTTGTCCCCTTTGGAGCCGTCCTGCCCCTGAAACATAACCACGGTTTCAGTGGAGGCTTTCATTGAATTACATGCGATTATTTTTGCTTTGACGACACTGACAACGGCAGTTTTACACTTGTGGTTTGCTGTGGCTGCTCTTCTAAATACGTCTATGAATAAAACAAGATACAGGGACAGAAAATTCAACTCTCAATTGGATAAAAGTGTAAAGACGTTTGGCTGCTCGTCAGTTCTGGTCAGATCACTGCTGGACACTATCTTATATCTGTCTGAAGGGAGGAGCTAACTACACTGAAACTGCAAACAGCTAAGGATTGTCTTTCCTAACAAAAATAGCTTCTTTAACTCTCCTCTCAAACCATTTCTTTTCTCTGGCTCAGATCTGAACTTCACCATCTTCAAAGTCGTGGTTAGTGTCTTTGAGATGGAGATGCACAGCAGACTGAGGTCCTGAGCTGCTCTCACGATGGTGTTGCTGTTTTCCTTGTTTTAATTTGGGTCTGAGGATGGATTTATAAATGGGAGATAAATGTGTCTAAGCCCTCCATTCCTGTTCAAAGATGGATTGTCTTTCCTAACGAAAATAGCCTCTTTAACTCCCCTCTAACCCATTTCTTTTCTTTGACCAAACAGAATTGAATTTTTCTTTAGCTCTGGATCACACCTGGATGACTGCGGGATTACACAAATATTGGCATAAAATAAACTAATGAATAAAAGTTTGTAATTTTGTTCTACTTTTTGTCATAATGCTCAGGACTGTAGTAATTACCACCAAATTGTACAATCTTTGGACACTGTGCCACCTCTGACCACAGGAGTTTATGTCAGACTCATGCATCACTTACCCTATGGTGGATCAAGTACTCTATTTTGTTACTTAAGTAAAAGCACAGATACAGAGGTAAAGTTACTCAAGTTAAAAAAAATCTAGAAAAGAATCTATGTAAGTAAAAGTATTTAAGTACCCGGTTAAAAATGATATATCCGTACATTTCGGGTTGTAAGTCGCTACTTTTTTCTCACACTTTGAACCCCGCGGCTTACACAACGGTGCAGTTCATTTATAGATTTTTACTGGCTAACAGCCACCGGGGGGCGCTCTCTAGCATTAAACGCAAAAGTGAGACAGACATGGGGAAAGATTACACTAGTTTTGATTTTGAACTGTCATTTTGAGCATCAGGCCACAGGCTCATCATGGAAAACACACGAAGAAATGTAAATGCAAAGGATCTGTCCGTCAAAGAAGGAAATAGAGCCACTGCAGTAAGTTTGGCGTTAATGAATCGATGGTGCGACGTTGGAGGCGGCAGCAGGAAGAACTTAGTCAATGTAAAAAGACGACAAAAGCAGATGGTCCATGTTGTTGCTGTTTTATTTTCTAAACCTCCAGGTATGTTCATCGTGTTGGTCTCAATTTTCAGGCACAGTTTGAAAAAAAGTGTCTTAAATTAAAACTCAAAAAAACTCTGTATCGTCTTTCTGTGTAAATATCTCGTGTCACAACATATTTGTAACATGCGGCTTATATTCAGGTGTGGTCTATAGTCCGAAAATCACAGTAGATTAAAAATTAGACATATTTTGTTCAGCAGTAAAAATACAAATCAATTTCTTAATTTTTCTCATGAATTTTGCATTTTTATTTTTGTTTGCTCAAAGTTGAAGCTTGAACTCGAAAACTTTATTCAGGATGTTTCCACGAACATGGTAAAAATAACCCCTCAATCATATGAAAAGTACTTTGTACTTTTCAGTCCTGCTCAAAATGTAGTGGAGTAGAAAGTACAGATACTGCTCTCAAATGTACTGAACTAAAAATCAAAAGTACCAACTGTAAAATGTACGGATACCTAAAAATACTACTTAAGTACAGTATTTTACTACTTTTACTGCGTTACCTTCCACCACTGCACTTACCTTTGGACCAGGTTTTCCAGATAATCCCACATTCCCCTGAAAACAATCAAACATAATTAAAGTTATCAGAAAAACGCTTTGATTTTTATTTAAAATCCATCACTCACTCTCTCTCCATTTTCTCCTTTTGGTCCACGCTGACCCGGGATCCCAAACCCAGGACTGCCCTGTGTCAGAAAATGTGGAAATGTAAGAAAATTGTACAATATTATTCTGATAAAGTCATTTGTGCTGCGGACCTTCGTTCCCTTGTCTCCTTGTTCACCTTTGATTCCCTGTGGACCTGTGGGACCAACTGGACCAATATCACCCTGTGGAAAACAAATCAAATGAAACATCCCTTAATATTTCACAATGGCTACGATGGGGGTTTGATAACAGCTGTTGTTGTGTCCTTGGGCAAGACACTTCACCCACAAAACATAAAAATAAATCGTTTCTGAGTGAGGGATTGTATGTTGAAGATCGCTCAAACATGGACGAATCTTTCCCGTCTTTTTTCATCTTTTATTAGGTTAATTAAGGTGAAGTTATTGTAAAGTGTTAAATAAATCAAAAGTATTATTAGTGTTATTATTAAAGGGCCCATGTTACGCTGTTTTCTGATCTATGTTATAATGTTGTTTTCCTCATCAAGCATCAGCTTTATTTTTTACATTATTCTATATGTTTCTTGTCTGTAAAACCCCTCACCACACACTTTATACACTTTTCTCACACAGGCGTTAACATTTTCTCACATTTCTCTCTTATTTAAACTCTCTCAAAGTTCAAACCTTCGTCGGTGTCTTTGTCGGTGCAGAACGTTTCATCGACATTGTGGGTTTTGTCGGGGAGAAAACTTGCAAACATACAGCACTTCAGAGTCACACTGCGATCCAACATTTATGTAAATTTGTCTGACACATTCTGTACTGTACAGGAGACACGGAGGAGACTGATGGACAATGGTCTACAGTCCCTCAGCCAATCAGGAAGCAGAACACAATGGTCTACAGTCCCTTAACCAATCAGGACGCAGAACACAATGGTCTACAGTAGGGGTGTGCTAAAATATCGATACACCAATATGTATCGATATTATTAAAATCGATACTGTATCGATTCTTTGTTTCCTAGTATCGATATCGATATTCCCCCCAGACGTTACTCTTTACGGGTGAAGAGAAGCGAGAAGCAAGAGAAACGAAAATGTCAGAAAAAATGTTTCAACCACCTCTAGTTAAAAACATGCATTAATCAAAAAGCACTTTGTGTTTTTTAATCTTCAATAAATGGAAGATAAATGCACCATTTAATGTTTTTTTTTGTTTGTTTTGTTTTTTGTGAAAATTGAGTTGACCATTTAAGTAAGGTTGAAGGCCTTTATTTTTTTCTGAATCGTATCGTATCGATTTGAAATATATCGTACCGAATCGTATCGTATCGAAATGGCTCTGTATCGAGATACGTATCGTATCGTGGACTGTGTATCGAGGTACGTATCGTATCGGCAGCTTCTTGGTGATACCCAGCCCTAGTCTACAGTCCCTCAGCCAATCAGGACGCAGAACACAGTGATCTACAGTCCCTCAGCCAATCAGGACACAGAACACAACGGTCTACAGTCCCTCAGCCAATCAGGACGCAGAACACAATGGTCTACAGTCCCTCAGCCAATCAGGACGCAGAACACAATGCATGTTCAAACGCTATAAAAAAAAAAAGCATGTGAAATTGCACTAAAAAAAACATGAAACAGCGAGACCACAAAAGGTAAACCATGATATAGCGAGGGACAACTGTACAGTAAGTGCTCCACTGTGTTTTTAAACTCCATACACCTTCACTAGAATCATTTGGATGATTTCAGCCCGGGGTAAAGGAGCTGTTAACATTAACACTACCGCTTCATGACATCATAAGGTGGAACAGAGCATTGTGGGAAAGAACCCAAACACAACTCCAGGTTTGTTTTTGAGGAGGTAACAACATTATAACACAGCTTCGTCAATTTTGTGTAATATGGGACCATACGGCATCTCACGGGTCAGCGGAACACAATTATAGATGTATAATTCACTGTTCTATAGACATAAGTGTATGATATATTCCTTGGTGTGTCTGTATGTATGTATGTGCTTATTATGAAGGTTTGTTGTTTTTGGTTGATTTGGTTCATTTTATCTTTTGTTCTGGATCAGACCTGGACGACTGAGGGATTCCACAGACATCTCTTTGTTTTGGTTGATTTTGATTTTATTATTTATTTCTTTTTCTATTTCCTTTGCTATCTTCATTATAACTTTCACGGTTGCGTCTCCCTCTTCACTTTGACACCTGCAAACCTCTGTCTTGTATCACATATTTCCCTCACTTTTGTATGTCCAAGTAATGTTCCTTTTCCGTTTATATATAAATATGCACTCTATGTTATAAAAAACTGAAATTAAATTAAAAAATGCTAAACTTCCTGCTGAGAAAAACTTCTGATCTGCTGAAAGACTTCGAGGACAGTCTCAAGAATACGACAAAAAAAAGTGTAACTGTTTGATATAGTTTTAAAAAGCAAACTTGGAGACTCACCCTTGCTCCTTTTTTCCCAGTTGGGCCAATTATCTGTTATGAGAAAAGATGTGAGTGTTTTACCTTTATGTGTCACTGATGTGTAAATAAAACACGTCTGCGTCTCTTACGCCTTTGGCTGGGTCTCCAGGGACTCCTCTCTGGCCTTCGTCTCCCTTTAAACCCTTTGGACCTGTCAACCCCTGGATAACGACAAAAGTGTACTCAAAGTTTAGTCGTGTTGCTGCTTAAAGACGGGTTATTACACTTCTGTGGGGTATTAACTATTAACATGTAACATAATTAGATCACCGTGTTTCCTTTTATCGGTTTGAAAATGCTTTATCCGCCAAAAAACAACATACTAACATGTTTGATGATCTGCCGATACGATACATATCTCAATGCATAGGCCATGATATGATACATACCCCAATATGCAGGGTTCGATTTGATACATAGGCCATGATACGATTCATAGGCCATGATACGATACATATCTCGATACATAGGCCACGATATGATACATATCTCGATACATAGGCCACGATACGATACATATCTCGATACATAGGCCACTGTACGATACATATCTCGATACATAGGCCATGACACGATACATATCTCGATACATAGGCCACGGTACGATACATATCTCGATACATAGGCCACAATATGATACATATCTCGATACATAGGCCACGATATGATACATCTCAATACTTAGGCCACTATACGATACATATCTCAAAACATAGGCCATGATACGATATATATCTTAAAACATAGGCCATGATACGATACATATCTCGATACATAGGCCACGATACGATACATATCTCAATACATAGGCCATGATACGATACATATCTCAAAACATAGGCCATGATACGATACATATCTCAATACATAGGCCGCGATACGATACATATCTCAAAACATAGGCCATGATACGATACATATCTCAATACATAGGCCGCGATACGATACATATCTCAAAACATAGGCCATGATACGATACATATCTCGATACATACGATACGATACATACCTTGATACATAGGCCATGATACAATACATATCTAAATACATAGGCCATGATATGATACTTATCTCGATACTGTGCTCGATTCGATATAGTAAGATAGAATATATTTCAAATAAATTCAATGCGATTCAGTGAAGAATAAAGGCTTTTGAGACACATTTCTAAGCACTCACAGTCTTGATGGAAAGAGCATGAGATAACAGAGGCATAAATGTTCTTACTGTTGGTCCTTGATCTCCGGTTGGTCCGATCTCTCCTTTCTCTCCCTTTCAAATAAAGCATTATATTTAGTTAAATGAATGTGACATACAGGTGGTAATATGACAGTCTTGCATATATATATATTTTTTTCTTATTTTAAATGCTTTCTTACCTTGTCCCCTTTGTTGCCTTCCACTCCCTTCTTTCCCTGCATCATCCAAGGTCGACCAAATGAAACAAAACATCAGTGAAATTAGATTTTAATGTTTTAATACAGTAAAAACATCAAATAGAGGTGGGAGATATATCGAAAATGGAAAGTTTTGCATCTGCTGTTGTTGGTCATTTGTTGGATGTTTGATTTACCACATTAAATAACAACAGAACAACAGAACAACACTGCATAAAATGTATTTATAAAATGTATTTCCAAGAGACTATGACGACAGACTGACTCAGTATCTCACTTTGTTGAGAGAGAGGGAGAGAGAGAGGGAGGGAGGAGAAGAGAGGAGGAGGGGAGAGAAAGAGGAGAGAGGCAGGGAGAGGGGGAGGGAGGAGAAGAGCGAAAGAGGAGGAGAAGAGAGAAAAGAGGGAGAGGAGGAGAGGAAGAGAGAGAGGGAGGAGGAGAGAGGGAGAGAGAGAGGGGAGGAGTGAGAAAGAGGAGAGAGAGAGGGAGGAGGAGAGGGAGGGAGGAGAGAGAGGAGGAAAGAGAAAGGAGGAGGAGCAAGAGAGAGGAGAGAGAAGAGAGGAGAGGAAGAGAGAGAGAGGGAGGAGAGAGGGAGGGAGAGAGAGGAGAGGAAGGAGGAGAGGGAGGAGGAGAGAGAGAGGAGGAGAGAGGGAGTGAGAAAGGGAGGAAGAGAGGGAAAGAGGAGAGCAGAAGGAGGGGGGAGAAAGAGGAGAGGAGGAGAGAGAGGGGAGTGAGAGAGAGGGAGGAAGAGAGAGAAAGAGGAGAGAGGGAGAGAAAGAGGGAGTGAGAGGGAGGGGGGAGTAGAAAGGGAGGTGGAGAGAGAAAGAGGAGAGGAGAAGAGAGGGAGAGAACAAGGAGAGGAGGAGAAAGTGGAGAAGAAAGTGAGAGAGAGGGAGTAAGAGGGAGGGATAGAGGGAGTAAGAGGAGAGAGAAAGAGGAGAGGAGGGGAGAGGGACAGAGGAGGAGAGGAGGAGACAGAGAGAGGTGTATTAGGGAGAGGGAGAAGAGCAGAGACGAACAACTTTTAATCCAAGATCTCATGATTGTCTACGTCTACAAACTCGCCACACAAGAACTGAAATGAGAATAAAGCTTTTGGTTTCTTTGCTTCTCAAAAATGGAAAACATTTGAAGGACTTGTAAAACTGGACAGACAAATGCACTAACGCACTTTAATAATCCGGTGATGATTCATACTCACACGTGCTCCTGTTTTTAATGTTTTAAATGGACCTTTTTGTTTGTATTGTTCTGTATTTTAAACAGGGCGCCCATAAAAAAGAGTCTCACTGGGCTCTCCCTGTTTAAAGATAAATGAAATTAAATGAAAAATTACTTCAAAAAGATACAGAAACATGGGATTTTCATTCAGTGGTCCATTCACACCTTGAGCTGGACTTGAACCTCAGCCAAGGCGTTTACAGACACATTCATTCATTCATTTTTGTCGATATCTCTCACTCCATCATCATAAAACTTCATAAAACTGATTCAAATACAAACCCGAGGTCCCACGACGCCTTGGATTCCCTGCTCTCCTCGCTCACCCTTAAAGACAACACCATTTGTTACTGTAAAATCAAAACGAGCCAACATGGGCGATTATAATATTCCGCTGAAGTACCTTTGGTCCACCTGGTCCAGTGAGGCCGATGTTTCCCTGGAAACACAGCGACCAATGAGATTTCAAACGATAAACTAAAACATGCAGGTCATTATCCTTCAGACTGTTCATTGTGCAGAGTGATACTGATATAAAGTGGATTAGTGATGAAGGAGGGACCATTGACTTGAACTAATAAGCTCCGCCTCTTCATGATGCACGTTAGTACCAGAGTGAAGTGGGTGGACATAGGGGGTAGGTGAAAACTGGTTGTGTTTAAATGTGTGCGCTCTATGGGTCCTCTTCATGTGAGGGAGTTACTGCAGCTCTATACGCTACGGCCACGTCCCAATTCACTGGTTGCACACTTCAAAGTACAATTCAAAGTACTGTTCAAAGTACCATTCAAAGTACCGTTCAAAGTACTGTTCAAAGTACCGTTCAAAGCACCGTTCAAAGTACCGTTAAAAGTACCGATCAAAGTACCGTTCAAAGTACCGTTCAAAGTACCGTTCAAAGTACCGTTCAAAGTACCGTTCAAAGTACCGTTCAAAGTACCGTTCAAAGTACCGTTCAAAGTACCATTCAAAGTACTGTTCAAAGTACCGTTCAAAGTACCGATCAAAGTACCGATCAAAGTACCGATCAAAGTACCGTTCAAAGTACTGATCAAAGTACCGTTCCAAGTATCCTTCCAAGTATCATTCCAAGTATCGTTCCAAGTACTGTTCCAAGTATCACTCCAAGTATCATTCCAAGTATCATTCTAAGTACTGTTCCAAGTATCGTTCCGCTGCTGAATAAAGACCTAAAGCTGTAAAATGGACACTGAAATAATTAGTTTTATTTTAAATTCTTTATTATTTCATTGAAGCAGAGTGAAGATGTGGTCGTTGCAGCCGTTTATTTACGTTTAAACTGAATGAAGTGAGAAATTAATCTTTCCCTTTGAAAATCATTAGACAAATATAATGTTCGAGGAGATTTCTTCCCAGTTTCATGTAGCAACAGTCTCATGTCGCACTGTTGTAGCTGTCCTAAACCAGTCGTTATTTTGTTCTCTTTTTTTCGTAGGTGTGGTGCATGATGGGATATAGCAGCGCGTGAAGTCTGCTCGGATGCGCGCTTCGTTCATGGTCGATCTCCATGGAAACGCAGGGCGCATTCGTCGAGTGCATGAAATGGGACAGGCCTTATCGCGCCGGAAGTTACGCAAGTGTCCTTCAAATGCAGCCGATGAAGTGTGAAACCGTCAAACTGGGACGCAACCTATATCCTTCTGTGGCAGCGCTCATACTATGGAACAGCGCCCCCTGCCTGTCAGATCCTCACAGTCCTTTAAGACTAGACTGAAAACCCACCTCTTCTTCTCCCTGGCATTTAACACAAGCTACACAGGATATCTGGTATTTTTTATTGCTTTTTTCTCTTCTATCGTGTTACCTGTAAATTTGTTTTTGTGACTTTATGTGAAGCACTTTGGTCAGCTGAGGTTGTTTAAAATGTGCTATACAAATAAATTGAATGAATGATAAGAGAACACAATTATAACATTATTAAAAGTGCGTTAAGGTGTTTGCGTAATACCACTTTATGAAGTTTCATTATGGTTTAATTGTAAATTGGATTATAGAGGACAGACTATTCTCACACAGTTTTAAATAATGAATATATCGTAATGTGACGTACCTTCTGGCCTGGTTCTCCCCTCGGACCCTGGACGCCCTGGATGCCAATGCCTTCGTCTCCCTTTCAAAATAAAACGAGACAAATTTAGGCTCAAAAAAGTAACATAAATACTGTTTAAATGTGAACGAGCGCTTTTACCTTGTGCCCTTTTTGTCCAGGTAACCCAGGTACGCCGTCAAGACCAATGGGACCAGGTAGACCAGCGTTGCCCTGGGTTACATAAAACCGTTTTTATTTTGGAGATCTTACTCACTTTTCTGAATGCTGAATCTGAATGTTTGGACTTACATCTCTCCCAGGCTCTCCTTTGTCTCCAGGCACTCCCGGATTACCAGGAAAACCCTACGAGAAACATTCAGAGCAGTTTTATTAGAAAAAATACAAAGATTTGAACTAAAATGAAAATCAGAGTCAAATTAAATACCATTTAGATGTATATTTTTTGGTTTATTACCAAACAAAACGTATCTTTTTCTTACTTTTAAATGTAATTGCAATAGTAGGTAACACATAACTGCACTTATAAAAGTCAAAGGCATGAGCAAAGACTGAAATCACACTGAACAAAGAGTTAAATTAAGAATGAAATAAGAATGATACAGGCTTAGTCACTACTTAATTAGAAGAGTTAGGACCTTCATTATGCATTTTTCATTAAGTTCAACCTTAATTAAAAGTTCTATATTATGCAAAATGGACTTTTGTGAGCTTTAAGTCATGTTCTAATGTTACCTCCTTAAAAACAGACCTGGAGTTGTGTTTTGTTTCATTCACATGTTTAAGTAACTCTTTATTATTACAGTGGTCCCTCGTTTATCGTGGGGGCTATGTTCTAAAAATAACCCGCAACAGGCGAAATCCGTGAAGTATCAGCTTTTTTTACAATTATTCTATATGTTTCTTGTCTGTAAAACCCCTCACCACACACTTTATACACTTTTCTCACACAGACATTAACATTTTCTCACATTTCTCTCTTGTTTAAACTCTCTCAAAGTTCAAACCTTCATCGGTGCAGAACGTTTCATCGACATTGTGGGTTTTGTCGGGGAGAAAACTTGCAAACACTGTGATCCAACATTTATGTAAATTTGTGTGACACATTCTGTACTGTACAGGAGACACGGAGGAGACTGATGGACAATGGTCTACAGTCCCTCAGCCAATCAGGACGCAGAACACAATGCGCAAAACAGCAAGGCCGCGAAAGTTGAACCGTGATATAGTGAGGGACAACTGTAGTCGGTCTCCAACTCCAAAGCTCTAAATGCTCTGTTCCTCCTTGTGATGTCATGAAGTGGTAGTTTTTAACAGCTACTTTTTACCTTTAGTTCAGTGGAGATTGACAATTCCAGGGCTGAAATTAACCAAATGATTCTAGTGAAGGTGAATGGAGTTTAAAAACACAGTGGAGCACTTCCTGTATTACCACATGATGACATCACAAGGTGGAACAGAGTGTTTTCATTTCTGTTTTCCACTTAAATCTGCAGGTTTGTGTGTTAAACATGTGTGAATGAAACAAAACACAACTCCCAGTCTGTTTGTGATGAGGAAACAACATTAGAACATGGATCAGAAAAGAGTGTAATATGAGCACTTTAAGGTCAAGATTTTATAGAATTTAAAATCGTATCTCCCTTGAAAGAATTAAAGACGCAAGCGGCATCGAACGGCCCTCAGCCTGAACATACAGACACTTACCCTTTTGCCCGGCTCACCTGGATCTCCCTGGAAACGACAAAATAATGAGTTTAAATAATGAGTTTAAATAATGTCTGTGCCATTTCACACACAGATCAGACCAGCACCTTTACAGTTTCTCCTGGGGTCCGGGTAAACCTGGGGGTCCGGGGAGTCCTGGGGCTCCATTGACGCCTGGGACTCCCGGAGGACCCTGAGGACCCTGTGGGGACAGTATTTATTTAGACATATACACATTAAAATACAGCTCTCAATAAAACTTAGTCCCAAAGTGAGTACACACAGAAGATCCCGGCTCGCCTTTTCTACCAGGGACATAATTGGCGTCAGGACCCGCGATGACATAACCGGGCTCCCCCTGGGACGAGAACACAGCTGTTATTATACTGTTTTAATACTAATGATGACGCTTGTATTTTAAATGTGATTTCAGTATTAATTCCAATATTGATACAGATTTTTATATTGTATTTTTAGGCATTAAAACAATTTTCAACACAAAATAATAGTAGTTTCTTTAATATTACTTCTATTATACATCACAGACTATATACTACGACAAAACTATATAATAACTATATACTAGTACAAAACTATATAAAAACTATATACAACAAAACTATATAATAACTATATACTATGACAAAACTATATAAAAACTATATACTACAACAAAACTATATAAAAACTATATTTTACATCAAAACTGGATATTTCCTGATTTTGATTCACTACTACCACTACTACTACTACCATTACCACTACTACCATTACCACTACCACCACCACCACCACTACTACCACTACTGCCACTATCACTACCACGACTACTAGCACTACCACCACTACTATTACTACTACTACCACTAGCACTACCACCACCACTACTACCACCACCACTACCACTACTACTACCACTACTACTACCACTACTACTACCACTACTACTACCACCACTATCACTACTACTGCCACTATCACTACCACTACCACGACTACTAGCACTACCACCACCACAACTACCACTACTACCACTACCACTAATACTTTCACCATTACTACTACCACTACTATTACTACCAGTAGCACTACCACCACTACTATTACTACTACTACTACTACCACCAGTACCACTACCACTATACTGTAAAAACATGACACATAAGTATAGTGGTCTTCCATACTCATACATAAGTTCTCACCTTTAGTCTCAAAACAACCTGGACAACACCACCAGTCAAAAGTTTTTCTGTATTTTTACTACTTTCTACATTTTATACACACAGAACATACTGACTGCACAAGATATTGTTTTTATATTGTATTTTTTAGGCATTAAATCAATTTTCAAGACAAAATAATATAATAATAGCAGGACAGATCCAGTTTTGTTCACATAAGTACCGTATGTAGTTTTAGTAGTAGTTTTAGTATTGACCAGTACCTATATAATATTACTTTTGATTAGCAGTAGCATAAATCAAACATAACAAACCCTTTCTCCTCTTTGACCCTTTGGACCAGGCGCTCCCGGGAGACCCTACAACAAACATGCAGTATAATCACAACCGTTTCAATATTTAGTTTGTTTTAATAGTATCTTACCAATAAAAAGCAACATTATACTCACCCTGTCACCTGGGATACCTTGGGGGCCCTTAAAATAATATACAGCATTAATAATCTGTATGAGTCACAAAAGCAGTACGGGTATGTGTGTTTTATGAGTTTTACCCTGAGTCCAGCGGATCCCGGGGGGCCAGATCTGCCCGGTCGCCCCGGCAACCCTGGAACGCCATCTGTTCCAGCCGGGCCCTGTCAAATTAAAGTATTCGTAGTAATACAATACAAAAATACAGTACACGGCAGGAGTATGTGGTTTCTGTGTGACTGTCACGACACTGGGGCAAATTTGGTTGGTGCAGTTAGCAAAAGGAGCTACGAACGGCGTCAGGTTTTAAAACAATGTGAAATAAAATGAAGTGGAGTATACCATATTTTCCAGAGTATAAGTTGCACCAGCTAAAAAATGTATAATAATGAAGAAAAAAAAACATATTTCACATTTAAATTGCATCTGAGTATAAGTCGCACCCCCGGCTAAACTATGAAAAAAAATGTGACTTATAATCCGGAAAAAATTATACATTTACTATCAGTTAAAAATTTAGACACTCCCACGCACTCTGTTTTTTTTTTCCCGGAATATAAGTTGCACTTTCTTTCATATTTTTGTGGGGGTGCGGCTTATACTCAGATGTGACTTATACTCAGATGTGACTTATACTACAGTACGACTTATACTCAGATGTGACTTATACTACAGTGCAGCTTATACTCAGATGTGACTTATACTACAGTGCAGCTTATACTCAGATGTGACTTATACTCCAGTACGACTTATACTCAGATGTGACTTATACTCCAGTACGACTTATACTCCAGTACGACTTATACTCAGATGTGACTTATACTCCAGTACGACTTATACTCCAGTACGACTTATACTCAGATGTGACTTATACTCCAGTACGACTTATACTCAGATGTGACTTATACTCCAGTACGACTTATACTCCAGTACAACTTATACTCAGATGTGACTTATACTACAGTACGACTTATACTCAGATGTGACTTATACTACAGTGCAGCTTATACTCAGATGTGACTTATACTACAGTGCAGCTTATACTCAGATGTGACTTATACTCCAGTACGACTTATACTCCAGTACGACTTATACTCAGATGTGACTTATACTCCAGTACGACTTATACTCCAGTACAACTTATACTCAGATGTGACTTATACTCAGATGTGACTTATACTCCAGTACGACTTATACTCCAGTACAACTTATACTCAGATGTGACTTATACTCAGATGTGACTTATACTCCAGTACGACTTATACTCCAGTACGACTTATACTCCAGTACGACTTATACTCAGATGTGACTTATACTCCAGTACGACTTATACTCAGATGTGACTTATACTCCAGTACGACTTATACTCCAGTACAACTTATACTCAGATGTGACTTATACTCAGATGTGACTTATACTCCAGTACGACTTATACTCAGATGTGACTTATACTCCAGTATGACTTATACTCCAGTACAACTTATACTCAGATGTGACTTATACTCAGGTGTAGTTTATATTCCAGAAAATACGGTAAATTTCTTTCTATGCATATGATCAGGCTCAGAACCTGCAGAACCTCAGAGCTGCAGAGGCTGCACTAGCACTGAAGATCAGAGAGAGATCACAGAGAGTCTTTTTAGGTTTAAACCAACTCAGTATTGAATCTGGCAACCCAAATGAGAGACTTGTGTGAGTGCGTTCTGACTCGATAATCATCCTGAGAACAAAAACACAACATTACAACGTGAATAAATGGGAATAAATCAGTATTAAAATGTTTTTTCTGTAAAATAAATATTACTTTTGAACAAGTTTATCTCTTATCTGGGGCACAATTAGGTCAAGTTTATGAAATTTTAAATCAAATTATCCTCTTACATACCGTACAGTAATCATGTTTTGGAGGATTTTGGGGCATTAATATCATAAAACAAGATAGATTAGAATAGTAAAGATATGTATTTCTGTAGTATTAGGCAGTACTCAGAGTGAAACACAGAGTTTAGGTGGGACTCGAGACAAAATGAAGTAAATACACAGAACATAACACCACAGATTGAAAGTAAAAGCCTTGTTCCAACCTTTTCACCTGGTTCTCCTTTTGTGGCTGTAAAAGGATCAAACTTCCCAGGACTAGCTCTGAATTTCTAAATAAAATAAAACATATATAATAATGATAATAAGTAGAGCCATAAAAAGAAGTGACTTTGAAAAGACCAGAAATCAAATCATACCAGACCCCCGAGTCCAAACCCATCGCCCTGAAACAAGGAAACGATTATGTGATTATGAGATTATAAAAATGAGCTTTTATTGTAAAGTTAGTGAGATTATTAAGATTATGTTTATGTCATAGACTGTATAAAGAAATGGACTTAGCTAACGTGCTAGCCGCCGCGTTCTGAATAGGAATTGAGCATGGGCACACTTCCAGCTCCATCGACTCTGGCTCCAATTCACTTTCTATTGAAAAGCTGTGGCCCGTCTCTCTGTAACTGCTGCTGTCAGACTCGTCATTTTGGTCTTAAACAACAGCCTCGCTCCGGATTGGCTCTTTGGTTGCTATGATACTCGCATTTGGAATTTTAAATATGTAACTCGGCTCCAAATTAGCCTCGATGAGCTTCATTTGGAGCTGAACGCTGTGGGTGACGTCACACTCACTTAGTCCACTTCTTCATACAGTTTATGGTTTATGATTATTTTTATGTTTATGAGTCTTACCTTATCTCCCTTCTGGCCCTATGAGAACAAACCATAAAGAAGATGATTTAGATCTTAGTTAAATTAAATTGTTGTATTTTACTGTATATTATATAGTCCAGAGAACAATTTTGATGAAGAAAATTCCATTAGATTTTTTTTTGTTTTTTTGTTGTTTTTTTAATATTAATTTGTTGATAATTTGTGAAATAAATGTAATTATTAGAAACTCAACATTTTGCACTGACCTTTACACAGTGCGTGGGGCAGGGGGCGTCGGGCTTTGACACCTCCTCGGGGTCTCCTGTGGGGTTGTCCAACTGAGCGTCCTAAAAAGTATTATTCAAATTGTAAAAAAGTGTAAAAAGGTTTATTGATTCTATCATGTTAAGAATAAAATGGAACATACACTAGAACAGAGGAAGTAACACATAAACAGCAAAATGTCATAACATAATTATAACTACTACTTCTACTACTACTACAACCACTACTACCACTATCACTACTACTACTAATACTACTGCTACTACTACAACCACAACCACTATTACCACTACTGCTACTACTACAACCACTATCACTACTAGTACTACCACTACCACTATTACTACTGATACTACTATCACTACTATTACTACTACTCTTACTGCTACCACTCCTACTACTACTACTACCCCAATTGCTACTATCACTACCACTACTACTACTACCACTATCACTACTATTACTAATACTACTGCAACCACTACTACTACTATTACTACTGATACTACTACCACTACTATTACTACTACTCCTACCACTCATACTACTACTACCCCAACCTCCACTACTACTACTACCACTACCACTACCACTACCACTACTACTACTACTACTACTACTACTACCACTACCAGTCAAAAGTTTGGCCTCATTCTCTCGTTCAGTGTTTCTTTCCTTTTATTTTTACTACTTTTTACATTTTATACACACACAGAAAACATCAAATACATGAAGCAAGATATATGGAATTATACAGCAAAGAAAAAAAAAATACTGAGCAAAGTATTTTTGAATATTAAATGTATATATAAATGTATATTACTTTTTTTTCTATGCTACACAATTACATATTTGTTACTTCATATATTTGATGTCTCCTGTGTGTATGTAAAGTGTAAAAATAAAGAAAAAACTTTGAATGAAAGGGTGTGTGCAACAAAATTAGACAAAACTGGTCAAAAATCACTGGTTAAAGATTAAACCTCGGCAGAAAGTAACATTCATACTTCACAAATTGAACGAGATGAAATGATTCAAACTAAATCTTAACCAGATCTTTGTGAAACGCTGCTGTACCCTCACCTCCGCCTCCTCCTCTGGTTCCGGTTTGTATTCAGACAGAAGTTCGTCACTACAGATGCTGCTGATGAAGTCTCTCTCGATGGAGGGGAAGTCGTCAAAGGAGGGAGAGTAGAAAATGTTCTTGTAGTTTGTGGGAGCTGCGATTTTGTTCAACTCGTCGATGTCTGCGTTGGCCACTCCGACGGCCAGGACGCTCACACCTGTCATCAGAGTGAATGCTGCGTTTAAGGACTGTACCTGGTGTCGTCTAAAGCACCACTTCAGCGTTTTTGTACATTTTACTCAGTCGTACAGAGGTGGTGCTTTTCATTACGACGCAGTACAGTTTTTCCTATTGATTACATACAGAAAATCCTTATATTTAGAACCTGCTCGTTTCCATCAGAGTCCATTTCCTCGCTCTACGCCGCTGTACTATAACTGTCACACGCGCTCGTAATCATAATTCGAGGTGTGACCTGCTTGGTAGATGTTAAAGCCATACTGCGGAACATTTTCCACAGAGATAAATGTTCAAAAGAGCTAAATGGTCACGTGTTTATACAGCGTTTTTTCACCTTCAAGTCACTCAAAGCGCTTTAAATCGAGGAAACACTCACACGTTCACACACGCATTCATACAACAGACACAGACGCGCTAAAAAGTTACAGACTGTGGCTTTAAAGCTCCTATCTTACGCAAAACTGACGCAAAACTGAGCTCAAAGTCATGTTATAATGCTGTTATCTCATCAAAAACAGACTGGAGTTGCGTTTTGTTTTATTCACACATGTTTGAGTCACACTTTATTATCAGTCTGTCTGTATCTCCAAACCTCAAAATGCTCCGTTCCACCTTGTGATGTCATTAAGTGGTAGTTTTAAAGTTAACAGCTATTTTTACCATTCGTTTAGATGACATTCTCACAGGGCCGGTCTCAGCTTTCAGGGGGCCCTAAGTTGAATTTGTGAGGCCCCCCTCTTGTCTCAGCTGTTGGCGATTCACATTTGACACGTTCTGACTCTGCTCTCATCACTGACCAGTTGTTTTTGTGTTTTTTATGACCAAAATCAGACTAAAAACATCCAGAACATCGCAACTACTGAACTATAGTCACAAGAACAGAACAAACATATAAGGGGGGTGAGATTTTTGAAATTCTAGACATTTTTCCTTAATTTCTGGTGGATTTTAATGTGTTCCAGTTGGTGACAGTGGGTTAAATTTACATTATAAAGGTCCTTGTAAACTCATAGCTGCCCTCACCTCTGCCCGACTCAAAAACAAATGTAGCAGCAGCAGATATTTAACTACTATAGCTATAAAACAAATGTAATTGTTTGAGAGGGATATTTAGGCTGCTGTAAACAAACAGGCCCTGTGTCCAATAAAACATGATATTATATTATTGTCAATATAACTGTATGGGCTCTTGGGGGCCCCCTGGTGGCCTCGCGGCCCTAAGCAGCTGCTCAGTCGGCTTATCGTCTGAACCGGCCCTGCGTCTCTGATATGTTTTGGTGAACCAAGAAGCAAGAAAGTTTCAATGAGTCTAAAACTATAGATGTAGCTTCAAAATACACTGAAAGGCTTCCTGTATTACCACCTGATGACAACACAAGGTGGAACAGAGCGTTTTCCGTTTGGGAGAAGAACTCAGCTTAAATATGCAGGATTTGTGTGTTAAACATGTGTGAATGAAACAAAACACAACTCCAGGTCTGCAAATGATTCAAATGAGCGTGTATGGAGTTTAAAAACACACTGTAACGGTTCTCGTATTACCACTTAATGACATCACAAAGTGGAACGAGGCATTTTGAGTTTTGGAGATGGAGACAGCCCAATAATGCAGCGTTATTCAAACAACTCCAGGTATGAAACAACATTATAACACCTATAAAAACAAAGTAATATACCGGTGGACTCTTTAATCCTGTGTCATTTTCTTATTATCACAGTTTAAATCAGACCTAGGGCTCGTGCCACTCTCGAGGGCGGCACCACGTCGTCTTGAGCTCTGCCGTCTGTGATCAGCACCAGAACGTGGGGAACGTCTTGTCTCATTCCCAACGACTCCTGGAACAGCTCCTGCAAGACGTAACCGATGCCCTTCCCTGCGGACACAGTGTAATTGGTTTTATCACAATAATCCATGATCATTTCGTATGTAACTCCCACATCAACACATCAGAAAAGTCTCGTATTTTCTTCGTTAACTTGTCTCATTGCCGTTATAACTTGTGTCTAACCTGTTTTGGTGTTGCCTCCTCGATACGGCAAAGCTCGGAGCGCTCGCAGCAAAGAGTTTCGATCCTTGTTGTCGCTCAGACGGAACTCAATCCGAGGGTCGTCGCTGTAATGGACGACTGCGATCTGCGGCGAGATTAACAGCAAGATTAATGTCACAGTTCTGGTTTAAAGCATAAGGGGGGAACTTTTGAAAATGTCCTGGAATAATAGACTTTTTTGAGCTGTTTGAACTGAAAAAAAAAACACTTGAAGTTGTGTTTTATTTTAGTAACGCTTGTTTGAATAATCCCGGGCAGTTTTCTTCACAAGAGCTCACAGTGCTCCTTTCCACCTGCTGATGTCATGCAGTGGTGTCTTTGCTCCTCTTATTTTAAAATCCATGTACAGTTGTCCCTCGCTATATCACGGTTCATCTTACCTCGCTGTTTCACACATCTTGTTCTGCGTCCTGCGTTAGCAAGTGAACTTTAGGAATTCACTTTTTTCTTCTTGTCTGGCCCTACTTTTTAAATGGAGGAAGATACATATTAAAGCTCAAGCAGTTTTCTAAATGTAACTTTCAGTCGAAGCAGGAGGTTATAATTAAAAGAAGACCAACGCTAAAGGAGCTAAATGGTTTGCTCCAGACGACGGGACGAAAGACTCGCTCTTTTCAAACAGAGACGTACAAAATGGTAAGAAATTTAATGACTTCAATCCACTGAAAATTGGGGAAACAGAATAAGGATAAAAAACAATATAAAACCAGCTTTTTCTTTCATACTATTAGAGCTATTTCATACAGACTTTGGAACTTTTATTTTGAAATTCTTTTTTATTCTGGAACCAAGTCACTGGGAGAAAAATTGTCCCGGGGTCAGATTTATGCGCCGACACCTGGTTTATGTGTTTGTAAATCTGATTGTGACGACAGTGTCTCACCATGAACCTCACCTCACGTCACTGATGTACATATGTTCATAGTTACTGTAATTAAATTTGTTCTGTTGGACTCAGTGGTTATAAACATTTTTTAATCACACTGGGATCTGCATGTTCATGGGTTCCTCAGTCAAACATTTCCAAACTGTTGGACTGAAGGGATGGACCACGTTCTCCAGATCTCACACCTCTGGATTTCTTTCTACGGGGCTGTGTTAAAGATGTTGTGTCTGGAACAAAGATACAGGACTTTACTGAACTAAAGCCAAAGATACAGGTGTGATTGAACCATTGATGCGGCTCTGCTACAGCGGAACACGGCGAGAAATCCAGTCCCGTCTCGATGTGTTTCTTACCACTAATGGAGCTCATACAGAGGTCAATTAAATGAGGTCAAACACTTTAGAAACCACTGAGAACAATACAAGTCTGATTAATATATCTGATCACCTGCCTTTATAATACATTTTTCTATTGTAAAGAGACCTTATGCACACCCGGTCTCACCTTTCTCTATGTATCTGACCCAAACTGCAGGGGGAGTTCATGCAAAAACAACAATTTCTGCAGTACTACAGAACAATGTATTTATATAAAGACAGATTTGTACATTAAAACACCAAAAAAAAAATCAAAATCTCCTGCTAACTCCCTCACTAGCTTCTCTTTTCTGCTGTCGTCCCATATAAATCTGACAAATCCATACATCAGCACGCCATCGCCCGATCGATCAACTTAAGTGTTAGCGTTGTGAAGGATGAGTGACTAACCTGAGTCCCCCGAGGTCCAATGAGAGGGAAGTAAGTCACAGCTCTGAATATAAAGTCCTTTATTCTGTTAAAGTTGTCGACGCCAATGCTCGATGACTCATCCACCAGGAAAACCACATCTGCTGTGGCCTTATCGCATCCTGAAGGCACAAAAAAACAACGGGAAAACAATTACAACGAGGAAAAGACACATGTTTTTTCATATGTGGGAAAGAATTGTGTTAGGAGCAGTTTATACACGGGCAGCGGTCACATTTTTATACAGCGCTTTTCCACCTTCAAGGCACTCGGAGCGCTTCATGACAAGGAAACACACACACATTCAGACGCCAGAGTACGCAGACACTGGGGGTGACATGGCTTAAGTGTCTTGCTCAAGGACACAACAACAGCATTCATCTGTGGGAGCTGGAATCACACCGATAAATCTATGGGTCACTGGATCAATCATGTTTATGTCGAGAGCGGGATTCGAACCGCCAACCTTCGCGCTGACCAGGGGTGTCAAACTCTCATGCACAGTGGGCCTAAATTAAAAACTGAGACAAATTCACAGGCTAAACTCAGTATTTATTGAAAAATTTATACCTGCGCCCAGCTCTAATCACATTTATATGATCTCACGGGCCAAATATAATCAAACCGTGGGTGAGATTTGGCCCCCGGGCCTGAGTTTGACATATGTGCTTTAGACATTTGCATTTGTGTGACTGGTGGTAAAAACTGTTAGAAGTATTCCATTCTGTTATTTGAGTAAAAGTACAGATACAGAGGTTAAAAGTTACTTGAGTAAAAGTGAAAGTATCACATGAACAAATCTACTTAAGGAAAAATATTTAAGTAACTGTTTAAAAATCTATTTAAAGAGTATTTCACGCAATGCACCTCTCACCCATTCACACACACATTCACACACCAGAGTACACAGACACTGGGGGAGAGGTGGGTTAAGTGTCTTGCTCAAGGACACAACAACAGTGATGTTTATGTCAAGAGCAGCGTTTGAACAGCCAACCTTCAGACTCTTTACCTGAGCTACTGTCGTATCCTTCAGCAAGACACTTTAGACACTTACACACACTTCAGGCTGTCAGCGACAAACTGCCAGCGGTGGATGAAGTATTCAATTTTGTTACTTAAGTAAAAGTACAGATACAGAGGTAAAAAGTTACTCAAGTAAAAGTAAAAGTATCACAGGAAAAGTCTACTGAAATAAAAGTATTAAAAATGTACTTTAAGAGTAAAAAGTAAAAGTGTTGATTTGTTAAAGTGTTAAAAGTAGTGATACAATTCAAAATGAGACATATTTTGGTCAATAGTAAACATCCATTTCTTAATTTTTCTCATGAATTTTGTATGTTTAGTTTTGTTTTGCTCAAAGCCGAAGCTTGAACTCGAAAAGACTTGAAAAGTTTTCCACGAACATGGTAAAAATCACCCCTCAAATCAGATGAAAAGTAATATTTTACTTTTACCTGTTCAAAAATATAGTGGAGTAGAAAGTACAGATACTGCTCTCAAATGTAGTGAAGTGAAAGTAAAAAGTATCCACTGTAAAAATTTGCTTAAGTAAAGTACAGAAAAGAAAATACTACTTAAGAGCAGTACTTTGCTACTTTTACTTTGCTACTTTTACTTTGTTACGTTCTAACGCTGAAAACTCCAGCCAACTCGGTCATTTACAGAGGCAGAAGAGAAAACTAAAGAAAACAAGGCAATATTTTAGTCTCATCTAAAGTGTAATTATGATTTATTGAAATGGCTGGTATAATGTGTCATATACATGTTCATTTTTGCTGTATATATAGTACAGTGTATATATATATATATATTTATAAGGAAACCCTGTTCCTTTTGGCTGTAAATACCTGTGTTCTGTGCAGCGGTCGTCTCTGGCTTCTTCGTGGCCAGTTGCACATATTTTTCCGTCTCCCTCACACCTGCTTTGCCCTGAGATTTTTTTGTATTTTTAATTTTTTCTGGTGGTGCAGCAGCGGGGGGCTGGTTCCTCCTGCTGGCGGTAGGAGGTACTGCAGGATGGGTGATGGGAGCTGGCTGTGAGAGTTTGGTAATAGGAGCCAGATCTGGTGCAGCAGTGGCCAGGACGGACGCGACCTCAGGGTCTTCTCCCACTGACAAGAAAATGGAGACGACATAAGGTGGTGGAGTTAGTCAGGTTTTTATCTATAATGGCCACTTTAGCAAAGGGTGAAAGCTGCAAGAATAAATTATAGAACGTAAATAGTTGGTCATAGGGGTTGGATCTTGTGAAATGCACATGAAAAAACTGACCAATCACATTAGAACAAGAGGAGAGCTACAGGATAAAACTTCTTTTCAAAATTAGGGAGGCACCGATCCAACTTTGTCAGCTCCGATATCGCTGAAAAACTGCATTTATTTCCTTAAAACAAAAACGAAATAAGACAAAACTGGGGAGCACCATGGCATGTCCCAGCGTGAGGAGACTCCAGGGAAAACTCAGGCTCTTGGTCGGTCTGGGAACACGCTGGGGTCCCAACGGAGGAGCTGGAGGAAGTGTCTGGGGTGAGGGAAGTCTGGGAGTTCCTGTTTAGACTGCTGCCCCCACGACCCATCCCCGAATAAGCGAAAGAACATAGATGAATGGATGGAAAATTGATCCAAAAGTGTGATGTAGCTGCTATTTTTCCCTCAAGTAACAACAGAATAACTTTGTATGAATAGAAAGTAAAAAATAGCAGTAAATATTCCAACCAGGATATCGACAGAACCGATATTTGGAAGCCGATAACAGCAAACTTTTCAATATCAGCGCTGATATATCCAAAAAAAAAACACTATCAGATCGGTGCATCTCTTTTCAAAATGTACTGGATACTTTGGGGTCAGCCGAGATCTCCAAACGCGACCTAGATTATTGAAATATTTGAACGAAATCTGCATGTTTTTCAGAAGGGGATTAAATTTGAGTGAGGCGACAGGCAGCAGATGCTAATAAATGTCAACAGAAGTGGTAAGGGCAAAGCATTCTGGGATTTGTAGTATTAGTTTTGCATTCACTACACTGGCACGGCTATGATATGATTTGATCTCACTTATATAGAGGGTCAAATTTGGCCCGTGAGCCTGAGTCTGACATGTCCGACCTTGACAATTACAGCCAGTAACAGAAGAATATGTTTATGTATTTAGAATGTATTTGTACAGGACGACTTGATAAACTGTCGGAATATCTCACTTGATTGTTCATCATTGATACAGGAACATTTAATACAAGATCACATGACTGTATAAATCTAAGGAAAAAGGCTTTTGGCTGTTTTGCTTCCCAAACATGAAAAATACAAGGTGTCCACAAAGTCTCTGTACAATTTAAGATTTAATTACATTACATTTAATTTGAATTTCCAGACTGTTGGATTGGAAGCGATGGACCAGTTCTGTGTCCGCACGTTCTCCAGATCTCACACCTCTGGATTTCTTTCTACGGGGCTGTGTTAAATATATCGTGCATTGAACAAAGATACAGAACTTTACTGAACTAAAGCCAAAGATACAGACGTGATTGAACCATTGATGAGGCTCTGCTACAGCGAAACACGACGAGAAATACAGTCTCGTCTTGCTTTAACTAACGGAGCCCAGATAGAGGTAGATTAAACTTAAACCTCTGAGTACAATAGAACAAGTCTGATTAAGATATCTGATCAACTGCCTTTGTAACACATTTTTTAATTGTGCAGAGACTTGATGGACACCCTGTATTTCATGGACATGCAAAACTGGACAGATTGGAGCTATTGATGCACTTTAATAATCTGGAGAAAAACATTTATACTCCCTCCTGCTCCTGTTTTTAATGTTTTTTAAATGTATGTAGTTATTCGTTTAGTTTTTTCTTCGTATTTTTCTGTACATTCAACAGGACATCCATGAAAAGGAGAGTCTGTGTGCTCTCCCTGGACTCTCCCTGTATCAATGAAGATAAATAAATAAAAAATAATTGCTTAAAATCTGTAATATTTGGTGTTTTATCCAGTGTTTCCCATTAACACAGGGGATTGCGGTGCTCAGCTATAAGGACGGTGGAGTCTGCACTTGTGTCCACTTAAAGAAAGACTTATTAAAAGTATCTTACATATTCGTTGGTATATTGTGGTGACTGGCCCCTCCACTTCTCCGTACAGCGGCCGAATGGTAAAAATATAAGTTCTTCCATATAACAAGTCTCCGATCTTGAAAGAAGTGACAGCAGGACCCAGGATCTCAGTCTTTGTGTCCAGAACTGAAGAGAAATGCAACTATTATTTCATCGTTTTAGTTTAATCGTAATTACAGAGAGAGAGAGTTCGTATTTTGACTGACTTGAAATGTGCCTCCAGGACAGCGAATACCCAGAAACCCCGGCGACTCGGGTCCAGTTGAGGATGGTGCTGCGGTCCGTGGTGTTCAGCGCCTCAAAGCCGTTCACTTTAGGAAGATCCACTGACAAAAGCAAACACAGAATGTAAATGTAAATGTAAAAACCCGGTCCAGATGACACAGCAACACAGCGACAAGAACTTTACAACTGAATGCCACGTCTGAGTGTGATATAATGTGGAATAATCTAGAGTTTACTCAGCTTAGCAACGCTGTCAATCAAACCTGTTGCTAACGCTAGCGGGAGCAACCTCGGGGAAAGAAGGCGCCTGATTTGTCTGTTATTAACGTTCATATCTTGAGTCATGGACAACATAGCCAAATAAAAACCCCAGGATCATGTAGAGCGAGTTTAATACGAACAAAGACCAAAATGATGAGTCTGACAGCTGCAGCTACAGAGAGAGAACGGACCATTTTCCAACGTAAAATAAATTGGAGTCGATGAAGCCGGAAGTGCGCCCATGATCACTTTCTATTTCAAACGCAGCAGCTAGCAGGTTAGCTATGTGCATTTATATAAACAGTCTATAGTGTTGTCATAGCCTGATTCTACTATAACTCACACTTTTTTTCATATTAAGCCAGGGGTGCGACTTATACTCAGACGTGAAATTAAATATGCAATTTCTTTGTTACTGTCACAATTGCACTCTAGACTTGTACTAGTATGACAGTCATCTACTTCCAGGGTTGGTGGATTTGTTCAGAAGCGACACCGAGGATGAAGAATTCAGTGGATTTAGTGATTTGGAGTGAGATCCAGAGGAAACTTGTTGTTTTTTCTGCTTTAATTTGTGATTAACTGTTAATATCTGACGTTAACAAACCAGACACGTGTTCAGTTCTGTCTGTGCTTCAGCTGAATAAATATAAATGTGTGACGTTAGCCGCTGTACTGATATTCAGCCTGTTCTTCTGTATTTTATTGTTTTATTATAACTTGCCTTTAAAGATAAAATGTCTGTTCTTGGTCTCAGATTTTGTAAAGTAAATTTAGTCGCACTTATAGTCATTATTAATCATTAAGCATTATTATGCATTTTTTGGCTGGTGCGACTTATACTCCAGAGCGACGTATAGTCCAGAAAATACTGCACTTTCGTAGCTACAAAACTTTTCTCAAATTCTGTATTCAAAGAAAAGGGATACTTGTTTAAGAAAGTGTAGTTTTATCCCATTTAGAGGGCGGAATAAGGTGTTTTTAAACCCACCTCTCCTCCCTGGCATTTAATACGAGCTAAACAGAATATCTTGGTGTTTTATCGTTCTTTTCCTGTGTATATATGTTTTTGTTGGCTTTTATGTGAAGCCCTTTCAGCTGAAGTTGTTCTAAATGTGCTGTATAAGTAAAACTGAGTTAAAGCTGCGGACGTAGACATCTCATCTCTCGTTGTTTCAGTATTACTCACATGTTCGTGCGGTGACCAGGACTGGACTGCCCTCTCTGTTGCCCACCACCGACGACAGCTGGATCTTATAGGCCGAGCTCTCACGCAGGTTTTTAATCATGTATGACGTGGACGAGCCTGAAACTGTGTGCGTCTTGTCCTCACCTCCTAATGGGAAGAATCACATGAGCTAATGAAGACTGTTAGTTAGCGCTGTGAGCTTCGTTAGCCAAAGAGCGCATGTAGTTAGCGGACGAGAAGACGCCGCAGGGGCAGACTGTCGAGTGTGGGGTCATACCTAAGAAGGGGGTCCAGGAGATTTTGTACCCAGATGCTCCTGAAGTTTTCTTCCATGACAAAGTGAAAAAGTTCACGCCGATGTCGACCACTTTCACCTCTCGTGGGGCCTGGATGGGATCGGAATCGGAAACGGCAGCTACAAAAAAACAAAAGATTGCATAACAGAACATTAATGTGTCGCATTATAGGAGGAATTACAGTGTTGCAACCACAGACTGTATAGAAGTGGACTAAGTGAGTGCGACGTCACTGATAGCGTCACTGATAGCGTCCAGCTCCAGTCAAATGTAGCTCATCGACGCTAGCAGGTATAGCGGCTAATCTGGAGCTGAGTTGCGTATTAGGAATTCCGACCACGAGTATCATAGCAACCAAAGAGCCAATCCGGAGCAAAGCTGTTGAAGGTAATGCCCCTTCTCACTCGCACCGCTAGTTTAACAGGGAGCGGGCGCTTAGCAACGCTGTCAATCAAACCTGTTGCTAACGCTAGGGGGAGTGACCTCAGGAAAGAAGGCGCCTGATTTGTCTGTTATTAATGTTCATACAGTATATAGTTAAATTAAAACACCAGGGGTAATATGAACATTGAATGAAATATTGCCAAATGTTAAACAAAATGGAAAATCAACAAACACGAATCAAGCCGTCATATTAAAGGTCATATGTTACACAAAATGGATTCTTCTGAGCTTTAAGTCATGTTATAATGTTACCTCCTCAAAAACAGACTGGGGTTGTGTTTTGCTTCATTCACATGTTTGAGTAACACTTTATTATTAGTCTGTAACATCTCCAAAACTCAAAATGCTCAGTTCCACCTTGTGATGTCATGAAGTGGTCGTTTTCAAGTTAACAGCTCCTTTTACCTTTAGTTCAGTAAAGATGGACAATTCCAGGGCTCAAATCATCCAAATGATTCTAGTGAAGGTGTATGGGGTTTACAAACACAGTGGAGCACTTCCTGTATTACCACATGATGACATCACAGGGTGGAACAGAGTGTTTTCAGTTTGAGAGAAGAGCCTAAATCTGCAGGGTTTGTGTGTTAAACATGAATGAAACAAAACACAACTCCAGGAAACAACTTTATAACATAGGTCAGAAAATAGTGCAATATGGGCCCTTTAAATTATATCTTTAAAGGAGCACTATGTAACTTTTCTGGACTACATGGAGATGTGGGAATACTCCACTGTACAGCATTAATTATAGCATCTTCATGGAAACAAGAAGCAAGTTACAGGTAATACAGATCATGTTAAAGCTCTTCTGTGGAACATTTCAGGCAAAACACAAAACCATAGTATACGAATGGAGAAAAGCAGATGGCATAGAGAAAAGTTACATAGTCCAGCTTTAATTTTTAAAAACAATGAGCAGATAAACGGACTCCAGGTGGCGTTTACCTGTGAGTTGTGATAATGAAATCTCCGGCCCCTCGGCGTTTCCATAGAGAGCACAGATAGTGACCGTGTAAGTGGACAGTGGACTCAGGTCTTCAATGCGGTAGAACAAGATGCTGTGGTCCAGGTATTTGGACTGAGGACTGGCCCCATCTGCGAGAATCAGAAATCATTTTGAGTGCATTAAACAACATAATAGAGTTTTATTTTTGAACAGGGCACCAGACAAATGCGTGTTACCGGTTTTCCAAGTGAGTCTGTATTCTGTGGCCCCCACGATGGGACTCCACTCCACATCGATGGACGTGCTCGTGTAAGAGACGACCTTGAAGTTGGACACGTAGCCGAGAGGAGCTGAGACAGAAACAGGTTGATCAAAAAAATATTCATTATGGCCGACATACACTACCAGTCAAAAGTTTGGACACATTTGATTCAGTGTTATTTATTTATTTATATTTAATTAATTTATTTATATTTAATTAATGTATTTATATTTAATTAATTAATTTATATTTAATTAATGTATTTATATTTTATTTATTTATTTTTATTTTTATTTTTATTTATTTAATATTCATTATGGTCATTATACCATTCAAAACAAAAATTTTTTATTTACTTTTTTTTTATTTACTTTATTTTTTTTATTTTTTAAATACTTTTTAATACTTTTTACAAAAATACATGTATCTTGCTTCATATATTTGATGTCTTCTGTATGTAATTATGCAAAAAAAAAAAAAAAAAAAAACTACTGAAGATTTGTTTTTATATATATTTTATTTCTGATCCTCAAAGTATTCACACTTTACTTTGTCAAAAATATATGGTTATTTTACTTTTTTCTTTACTATATATTTCCATATATCTTGCTTCATATATTTGATGTCTCGTAATAGTAGCTGTTGCAAGAGTAGACGTACGAACAAGTTAAGTGTCTTGCTCAAGGACACATCAGACCACTCTACCAATGACGTTTATGTCGAGAGCGGGATTTGAACCACCAACCTCGAGATCAGAGGACAAACGCTTTACCAACTGAGCTACTGTAGCCAAAGTAGAAGAAGACAGAACCTCATATATTAAAAGTGTCGTGTCAAAGACTGATAAAGATTAACTGAATAAAACACTGTCAAAAGTGAAACTAAACGGATCATGAAAACAGAAATAAGTCATATTATTTAACACAAAAGTGAAAAGAACAAAACAATATCAAGAAACTTTCCAGAGCGTTTTGTACTGAGTGAGAAACTGCGACAGTGACAGAAGCCGGGGTCTAAACACTCACAGTTTGACTCACTTCCTCATCGTCACTGGGCACATTTACATGGTCACTAAGAATCTGACGTTAGTAAACTGTTTGTTAATAAGCACAAAAGGAATCTCATCTTTGTCTTAGTCTCTTTATTTATACTGGGGAATATAATAAGAGAACGTGTGTTTTTTTTTATGAGCGCCCTGTGATTTTTTTTCATAGAGATCATGGTTATTATCAAAGGCTGTGCTCACACTGACGCTGGTTTGAGCTCTGTTCGGTTCTAATGTAGACTTGGTTCGGTTTGGTTTTAGTCCAGTTTGTGAAAAAGCAGAAGTAATGACTTTTGAAATATAACTTCAAATTTTTGTTTTTTTTGCATCATTTTCTTGTCAAAACCTGCACGGTCAGGAAGAACTCTGCTTTCTCGGGTATAAGTTTCTGTGCTTAAACACCAAAATGTGATTATCATCTGATTTTAAAGGGGCCGTGATCAGAAAGATCAGTTTACATGTAATTACAATTTGCAAAAGACTCAGAAAGACATGAAGAAAAGCAGGGGGCGCTTTTCTTTGTTTCCAATAAGGAGGAGGTGCTGGGGAGATGATGCTGGGGAGAGGGCGCTGGGGAGAGGGCGCTGGGGAGGTGGCGTTGAGGAGGTGGCGCTGGTGAGGTTGCGCTGGGGAGGTGGTGTTGGGGGACAGGGCGCTGGGGAGAGGGAGCTGGGGAGATGGTGCTGGGAAGGTGGTGCTGGGGAGGTGGCACTGAGGAGGTAGAGCTGGGGTAGAGCTGGGGAGTGGCGCTGGGGAGGTGGCACTCGGGAGATGGAGCTGTGGAGGTGATGCTGTGGAGGTGACGCTGGGGAGGTGACGCTGGGGAGGTGACGCTGGGGAGGTGGCGCTGGGGAGGTGGCGCTGTGGAGGTGGCGCTGTGGAGGTGGCGCTTGGGAGATGGAGCTGTGGAGGTGATGCTGTGGAGGTGATGCTGTGGAGGTGATGCTGTGGAGGTGATGCTGTGGAGGTGGCGCTGGGGAGGTGGCGCTGGGGAGGTGATGCTGGGGAGATGGTGCTGTGGAGGTGACGCTGGGGAGGTGACGCTGTGGAGGTGACGCTGTGGAGGTGACGCTGTGGAGGTGACGCTGTGGAGGTGGCGCTGGGGAGGTGGCGCTGGGGAGGTGACGCTGGGGAGGTGACGCTGGGGAGGTGGCGCTGGGGAGGTGGCGCTGGGGAGGTGACGCTGGGGAGGTGGCGCTGGGAGGTGACGCTTGGGGGGGTGACGCTGGGGAGGTAGTGCAGGGGAGGTGATGCTGTGGAGGTGACGCTGTGGAGGTGACGCTGGGGAGGTGGCGCTGAGAGGTGGCGCTGGGGAGGTGACGCTGGAGGGGGGGTGACGCTGGGGAGGTGACACTGGGGAGCTGGCACAAACTAAAGAGGACATGCGTTCGTGAAGAAGGTTTAAACTGGACACTGGTTGGATGAAGAGGAGGTGCAGGAGGAGTAACAGGAGGAGGTGCTGAAGTCTGAGGAGCAGGTAAACTCTGGAGATGCAGTGGGGTTAGCTCTTCCAGGCTGAATTGACTCTATCTCGATTTTAATTGCTTATAGTTTCCTGATAATACACAGCCACTGACACTGACACTGAACAGGACACGCAGTTACTCACACGTCCTGAAGGTGGCGCTGATGCCGGGCCCCACCACAGACCCGAAGAGCACGTACAGGGTCAGGACGTACTCGGTGTCGTGGGCCACGTGTTTGAGGTGGTACTCGGTGGTGGTGCCGTTTAGAGCCAGCTGACGAGGACGGTCCCGGCCGACGAACTCTGCAGGACAAACGGAACAAATGAGTGACGAGGAAAAGAACGACATGAATCAAGAAGTTACAGTAGTTAATTAAAAAAGAAAGAACATGGAATGAAACGAATGTGATTTTATGATGAAAGAAAACAATAGTTAATTAATGTAGCTCAGTACAATTGTCCCTCATGATGACACAGTTCACCTTTCGTGGCCTCGCTGTTTCGCTGATTTTTTGTGCGCAATTTTTCATGCGTTTTTTATATCATATGATCGTGCATTGTGTTCTGCGTCCTGATTGGCTAAGAGACTGTAGACTATTGTATTCTGCGTCCTGATTGGCTGAGGGACTGTAGACTATTGTGTTCTGCGTACTGATTGGCTGAGCGATTGTAGACCATTGTATTCTGCGTCCTGATTGGCTGAGGGACTGTAGACTATTGTGTTCTGTGTCCTGATTGGCTAAGAGACTGTAGACTATTGTATTCTGCGTCCTGATTGGCTGAGGGACTGTAGACTATTGTGTTCTGCGTACTGATTGGCTGAGCGATTGTAGACCATTGTATTCTGCGTCCTGATTGGCTGAGGGACTGTAGACTATTGTGTTCTGCGTCCTGATTGGCTGAGGGACTGTAGACTATTGTATTCTGCGTCCTGATTGGCTGAGGGACTGTAGACCATTGTGTTCTGCGTCCTGATTGGCTGAGGGACTGTAGACTATTGTATTCTGCGTCCTGATTGGCTGAGGGACTGTAGACCATTGTCCATCAGTCTCCTCCGTGTCTCCTGTACAGTTCAGAATGTGTCAGACAAATTTACATAAATGTTGGATCGCAGTGTGACTCTGAAGTGCTGTATGTTTGCAAGTTTTCTCCCCGACAAAACCCACAATGTCAATGAAACATTCTGCACCGACGAAGGTCTGAACTTTGTGTTTAAACAAGAGAGAAAATGTTAATGCCTGTGTGAGAAAAGTGTATAAAGTGTGTGGTGAGGGGTTTTACAGCCAAGAAACAGATAGAATAATTATAAAAAATAAAGCTGATACTACAACTTTTGCCACGTTGACGGATTTTACTCTTGGCTTTTACTTAGTTATAATGAAATTTTGCCTCTCTTTGTGTATCATTATGTAACTACTACAGTTTATAAATGGTAAATCATCACAGAGCAGCTCGTTTCCACCTTTTAGACACTTGTGAACAATATACAAATATAATACATTGCTTACAAAACATTCTATTTCCCATAAAACAGCGTCATTTCTCGTAATCACAGAAAACTCAGACATAACTTACATTTTGGTCAAGGTCACTGGTGTAATCTCAGTTTGTTCGACTCTGCATTTGATTAATTTTGCTGTAGCTTTAACCCAACTGTACAATAAAGATCTCCAGAACGACCCCTGTGTCTCTGTGCCTTACATCACGGAACCACTCACACATTCACACACCGGAGTACACAGACAGAGTACACAGACAGAGTACACAGACAGAGTACACAGACAGAGTACACACACAGTACTATTTGTTTTACAGTATTTACCTGGTGTGGGGCCCCAGGCCAGTCTGTATCCCGTGGCCCCGGGGACACTGTTCCAGGAGACCACGGCTGAACTGGTGGTGACCGCAGACACTTTGAGAGACTGAACCGCACTGCTCTCCACTGACACACAACACAACACAACACAACACACAGTTATCAGGGCAACAAGTACATGAGTAAATATGTGAGTACTACAGTATCATTTAGAATCACCACGTCAGAGATAATCACACACATGGCTTTTTTTGTGAATATCAAGAAACACTCCACAGTTTTAAGGATCAGAAGACGTCTGTGTTTGTTATAACTTCAGTATGTGTAATATTTTGTATTTACTGGTCTCTGTGGACTTGTGTGGTGTGTTTTTAGTTGGTTTTCGGTAAATTATATGTCATTTCCTATATTCTGGTGCATTTTATATGACTGGAAGTTTTTTATTCTGCACTCTTCTGTTTTAATGTTAATTTGTGATGATTATTTGTGATTTTTTATGTTTTAATTTGTGTGACTTTAATGTCTTTTTTATTGTGTATAACGATTGTGTTGTGCAGATAAACTTGCCTTGCCTTATGTCTGATAATTACTCCACAAAATGATCATTATTCTTTCTGGTTTTATGCATGGGATTTGCTCTGACAAATTAAAAAAAAATACATAAAAATACATAAATTTAATAGAATGAATACTACAAACACTGTCAAACTTAATAAATAAAGTATACCCCCCAAAAAAAGGTTTTTCTGAGTTTTTTTTTTTCTTTTTCCCCTCACTGGAGGCTTTAAAGAGAGTTTAGTTCATATCGATAAAACATGCGACATTTCTTTACAATGGAAGAATGTTACAGACGTTGAATATTTAAAAACAGGCCTGTCGACAGAAATTTGGGGGCCCAGGGTGAGACACGTCACATGGGCCCCCCTCTAATATAAATGAATAGAAAGAGGATCCAATTCTGGGCCCCCTGAGACCCTGGGACCCGGGACGACAGACCCCGTTTGTCCCTCCGAGTCGACTCGCCTGTGTAAAAGGGCCTTACGTGTTTTGGATTTCCTGGTGGTGACGGGCCCCTCGATGTCTCCGAAGATGGGGTTGATGGTGATGGTGTAATCTGCACCGGCACGAAGACCCTGGATCATGTAAAAGTTAAAGTTGTCCCCGAGGTTTATGTTCTCAATGTGGCCGTCTGAAAAACAACAAATATAATCAATACAAAATGTACAATAGCAGGGTTAGGGTTAAAGTAGGGTTAGGGTTAAGTTAGGGTTAGGGTTAAATTAGGATTAGGGTTAAATTAGGGTTAAATTAGGGTAAGGGTTAAGTTAGGATTAAAGTGAAATTAGGATTAGGGTTAAATTAGGATTAGGGTTAAGGTTAAGTTAGGATTAAGCTTTAAATTAGGGTTAGGGTTAAATTAGTTAGAGGGTTAGGTTAGGGCTAGGTAGGGTTTGGGTTAGGGTTCAGGGTTAAATTAGGGTTAGGGTTAAGTTAAGGCTAGGGTTAAATTAGAGTTAGGGTTAAATTAGGGTTAGGATAAAGTTAGGATTAAATTAGGGTTAGGATTAATTTAGGGTTAAAATAGGGTTAGCGTTAAATTAGGGTTAGGATTAAGTTAGGGTTAGGGTTAGGTTAGGGCTAAATTAGGGTTAGGGTTAAATTAGGGTTAAGTTAGGGTTAAGGTTAAGTTAGGGTTAAGGTTAAGTTAGGGTTCGGGATAAGATTAGGGCTAAAGTTACTTTATTTATACGCTTTTTAAACATATTTATTGTACTTACCTGGAGCTTCCCACGTGAGGCGGTATCCGCTCGCTCCTCTGACCGACGTCCATTTGGCCTGGAGCGTGTCTGTCGTGGCGTTTTGGACCAAAAACTGTTGAACTGGCACCAACTTTACTATCGACAAAACAAGAGCATCACAGTGTCATTAAATCTGTCAACTTTATACATACTTACATCAAAACTATGCATCAAACCTCATAAATAAATACAATCTGAAAAATACATTTATAGGAGACATTTTGAGGACTTTTCATCATTCAGAAGTTATGATATTTTAGTTTTAAATTGCTAATTACTATGGAAGTTCCAATTTTTTATCATTTTGAACCCCATGGATAGAAAAATAATACAAACATAATAAAAATGTTTGGATTTAGAAAGAACTGGGTTAAACATCCGGATAAAATCATAAAATCATGAATCAGTTAAGTACATTTTACAGTGGATCCTTTTTACTTTTACTTCACTACATTTGAGAGCAGTATCTGTACTTTTTCTCCACTACATTTTGAACTGGACTGAAAAGTAAAAGTATTTTCATTACTGTTTGAGACTTCAACCTCATAATTGGAGCAAAAATATACAAATGAAACTAAAATTAATACATTTGAAGCTTTATTATGAATCTGAAAATCTGCAAAAAAAAAAAAAAAAAAAAAAAAATAGTACATTTACTATTATTTAAGTACATTTTAAATATTTTTACTTAACTCGTTTTTTTTAATATGTGTTTTTTTTTTGTTTTTTTTTTTTTCTTTTTTTTTTTGCTCTGGTATCTGTGTTTTTAGTTAAGTAACAAAACTGAGTGCTTCTTCTAAAACTCTGTCATAAACGCACAAATTCTTAGAGCTACAACAGCAAATCTACACCTAAATTTACCCGTGATGGAGGTGGGTGTAGTTTCTCTCTTTAAAATGTTACATCACTTCAAATAATTTCACATAAGAGATAAAAACATCACAAGAAAATAAACTCCAGCCACATTTCAGTGACTCCTGCTGTTGTGTAAAAGCTGCTCAACATTTTAAACGTGAGACAACAGCACCGCCTTGTGTCTGTATGAAGTATTACAACAGGATGAGGTTGGAGCTGCCAGGAAACAGACAGAGAATAAAAACTCACGTGTCTTTCCCACCACAGACACCGGCTCACTGGGTCCCTCCGGAAACACCGTGTAAATACTGACGATGTATTTCTTATCCTCCTCCAAACTGTCGATCACATGAGACGAGGTGTCGCCAGGGAGGAGCTGCTCGTACGTGAAGCCCGGTCTATTGGCTGCAAAACAATAAGGATTAAGATTATATTAATTTTAAGCGGCTTTAAAGGTCCTACATTACGCAAAACTGACTCTTGTGAGGTTTAAGTCGTGTTATAATGCTGCTACATCATTAAAAACAGACCTGGAGTTGTGTTTTGTTTCATTCACACATGTTTGAGTTACACTTTATTATTAGTCTGTAACATCTCCACAGCGCAAATGCTCTGTTCCACTTTGTGATGTCATGAAGTGGTAGTTTTCATGTTAACAGCTACTTTTTTACTTTTAGTTCAGTAGAGATCAGCATTTCCACGGCTGAAATGATCCAAATGATTTTAGTGAAGGTGTGTGGAGTTTAAAGACACAGTGGAGCACTTCCTGTATTACCACATGATGACATCACAAGGTGGAACAGAGCGTTTTCAGTCTAAATGTGCAGGGTTTGTGTGTTAAACATGTGTGAATGAAACAAAACACAACTCCAGGTCTATTTGTGATGAGGAAACGACATTATAACAGATCAGAAAATGGAGTAATATGAGCCCTTTAAATAGGCAATAACTTTTATAACCAAACTATGGTCGGGTGAGGAGGCCAGATTTATGAAGGTACAATCGTTCCAAAAAGTTTGAACGTGTAAATGTTGATTTGTACACTGGCATTTTTTATTTTTTTTTTTCACTTACAAATTTCGTTGTCCACTAGCATAAAGTGCTAGCTAATGCTAACATGTTGTTTTCTGAAAAATGTGTTGACACTTTTGTTCCTACACTGAAAACATGATTATTTTTGCTTCATTACTTTACTCTTAAACCTTGTGGTGAATACAGTGTGTTACAACATTGAGGTGAACTTGTTTCCAGTGGTTAGAAAACCACATGTTCATTTCAGTTCATTTTCAGTTTCATGATATGAGTGTTCATCTTTTGGTTGAGGTGTTGTAATACATCTTTTCAGTGACTGCAAACATATTTTTAGTGGCGTATTCTACCATCCTGTAAACGAGACAGGACCCGCCCTTATATGTTTCTGTTCTTGTGACTATAGTTCAGTATTTGTGACGTTCTGGATGTTTTCAGTCTGATTTTGGTCATAAAAACACAAAAACAACTGGTCAAAGTGACGAGAGCAGAGTCAGAGCGTGTCAAATGTGAATCACCAACAGCTGACTCTTTGCGATTTGTAAAACTCATAGTATACGTCTTACTTCTCGGGATAAAAATCTTGAACCCATTGATTTTTCCAAGAGGTAGTGACCAGCCCAGACGCAGGGAGAACAAGCCCTCCTCGATCACACGGAAGTTAGACACCTGAGGTAACGACGCTGGAAGAAAAGGAACCGTCTCATAAGAGTAGAACATTTTTAAAAGCGAAATAGTTAATGACGTGTTGACAGAAGTTTAAAAAAACGTCTTACTGGTCTGAACTGGGATGGTGGCGGCGTCCCCGATGAGGCTGGGGTAGATGGCGTAAATAGTCAGGGAGTATTCTGTCTTTGGACTCAGCTCCGTCACCTGAACTGTGCTCACGTCCGCCTTTAAATCAATCTGATAAACAGGGAAATAATAGAAAAAAATACGTCACCTGCAGAGTAAATACACAATAATAAAACATACAGCTGAAGATAAAAGAAGGAGCAAGAAATATGGGCCTGGAAGTGTTTAAGTTTCTCTGCCCCGATCATAAACTCACACTGTTTATGTGGTGTTTTGGGTTAAACACGAGAAAATTCCCTCCTGTGTGAGACAACCACAAGAAGAAGCAGAAGTGAAAGCGGCACTTTATTGGTTCAGAAGTGATTTCGATTTAGATCCAGAGTAAACTTGTTGCTTGTTTTTTCTGCTTTAGTTTGTGATGAATTGTTAATATCTTCCATTAACAAACCAGACACATGCTCAGTTCTGTCTGTGCTTCAGCTGAATAAATATAAATGTGTTATGTTAGCCGCTGTACTGATATTCAGCCTGTTCTTCTGTATTTTATTGTTTTATTATAACTTGTCTTTAAAGATAAAATGTCTGTTCTTGGTCTCGGATTCTGTAAAATAAATTTCCCCAAAAATGTGACTTATATATGTTTTTTCTTCATTATTATGTGTTTTTTTTAGCTGGTGCCACTTGTACTTAAGAGTGAGTTATAGTCCAGAAAATGTTACTCAAACATGTGAATGAAACAACTGCAGGTCTGTTTTTGAAGAGGAAACAGCGTTAGGACATGATTAAAAGCTCACAAGAAAATTTTGGTATAATATTGGACCATGAACAAAAACTGAATCAATAAAAAGTTGAACACACGTCTTATATAAGTTAAAATGAACCTCTATGTCTGTCTGTACCTGTCTCTGGAGAGCGTGCAGGGCCTGTCTGTCTGTACTTGTCTTTGGAGAGTGTGCAGGGCCCGTCTGTCTGTCTGTCTGTACCTGTCTCTGGAGAGCGTGCAGGGCCTGTCTTCTGGAGCTGAGGGGAGTCACCAGGAGCCTGTATCCCGTCACGTCTCCAGTGGCAGGCGTCCAGCTCAGTCTGAAGGAGTTATGGTTCACCTCCCTGATCTGAAAATCCCTCGGACCCACCACCGGCTGCTCCACTGTGAAAACACATCACATTAAAGCATTTAGCATGTAGCATGGTCAACAAAACTCGAAATGTTGTGTGGCAGTAGTTTCATCATTTCCAAGCCTTATGAACTTTGTTGTTTTGTTTGTTTTTTGTTTGTCACACTATAAAATACATAAACCTGGCCACCAAGAGGAATTCTCACAATAGTCGTGAATTCACAAACTCACGAGAATCCATCTGGACAGGATCCCACTGGTGCGACTGTCCACGCAATCAGTGGTTTAGACCTATCAGAGAGCAGCATTGTGGTTAGGGCGGAGCCAAAGGTGAAGCCCCCAAATGAAAACGAAGCACACTTTTTGATTGTTTTTGAAAAAATTAGCAGAAGGTGAGCGTTTTGGTGCATGAAGACGCTCTTGAGTGCTCTCATCGGGCTTTCCCTGTATGAAAAAAGTTACAAAAATATATCGATTTTGTTAGATTTTTTTTGCTTTTTTGCCTTTTTTGACAGTCAGATTTTCTCTGGATCATTTTTCTGATCGATTTTAGCCAGTCTTTCCAGATTGATCCATTCAGAGTCCTCCACAGATCAATAAGGCACTGGCCAGGTTATAAATATGTTTAACTGGACCACAGACTGTGTAAAGAAGTGACTAAGTGAGTGTGACGTCACCCACAGCGTTCAGCTCCAAATGAAGCTCATCGAGGCTAGCGGTTATAGGGGCCAATTTTGACCGTGAGTATCATAGCAACCAAAGAGCCAATCAGGAGCGAGGCTGATGAAGGTAACGCCCCTTCCCGTCTGCACTGCTGGTTTAGAAGGGAGTGGGGCCTTATGTCAACACTGTCAATCAAACCTGTTGCTAACGCTAGCGGGAGCGACCTCAGGGAAAAAAGGCGCCAGATTTGTCTATTATTAATGTTCATATCTTAATTCACGGACAAAATAGCAAAATAAAAACCCCAGGATCATGTAGAGGGTTAATATGAACATTTTAAGACCAAAATGACAAGTCTGACAGCAGCAGTTACAAAGAGAATGGTGACACTTTTTCAATAGAAAGTGAATTGGAGCCAGAGTCGATGGAGCCGGAAGCGCACACACATGCTCACTTCCTATTTGTAGCGCAGCGGCTAGCACGTTAGCTATGTCCATTTCCATATACAGTCTATGAATTGGACTCCAGAGCTCTTGTGATTGGTGGGTTTGCTGTACCGGGCTGAGGGGCTTTGACCGGCCGCGGGGGCTCAGACGCCGTGATGCAGACTCGTCGGGACAGTCTGGGGAGGACGGACTCCAGCTGAGAGAAATCTGCCCCAAAAAACAAGTGCTCGTCCTGAGGCTCGGAGACGACACGCCTCAGCTCCGACTCATGGGCCCCTCTCACACCTGAGAAACAAGAAAACAAAAGAGACATTTACATAAGTTACTAGACTTAAACTATGTCCTGATTCCATTGTCGTTTCAAAATGCCAAAAAAAAACCCCAAAATCATGTGGCTGTAGTATCTAGAGGTCAAGTCAGGTTGAGTTTTCAGCCAAAATATAAATAGAGGAATGTGATTAGTCAGACCTCCACACGCCCACAAAGACACTTCCTCCACATTTCTAACAAAAACATCAGGCCCATGTGATCAGTATAAAATGTGTTTCATTTTCATCACGTGTTCTATCGGTTTTTCTCTTCATCAAAGACACACTCGTCTTCAGTCCGCAGTGAGGAGACAATGAGGTAAGAGCCTTTATCTCTTTAAACAGCTTTAGTGTAATACACAGTATACAGGGTAGTATATAGTATATAGTGTATAGTATATACTATATACTTTATACTATAAAGTATATAGTATATAGTATACAGTATATAGTATATAGTATACAGTATATAGTATTCAGTATACAGTATTTTCCAGTGTGGTAATTTTTCAGCCAGGTAAGTAGAAAAGTAAAGACGCAGGTCACTTGAACTGCATGAATTGAATCATTATTTATCAGACATTAGGTTTTGTTTTTTACTATGTTAAAATATTATTCGCAGGATATTATTGTAAAAAATCACTGAGACAAGAGTGAAAGAAATCTGTAAAGTTAGTTCAGAAAAAAAGTTCCATTCTCTTCTAAAATATAAACTACGTTTATTTTTAGAAATGGGAATAAGTTAGTCTGGATATACTTTTATTTTGACTCACTGTAAACTCTTGGTTAGGTCTTACAGTGGAGCATCACATGGAGCATCATAATTTACCTCACAATGAAAAACAAGTATCACACAAAAAAGTAAACCCAAATGTTCATGACATTATAAACGAGAGTTTGATTTGAAGCAGGTCACATACAGACTGTGAAAGTGGAAATTTTCTGACAGGAACAAATAAACTGAGCCTGTGTGTGACCTCGAGTGACCTCGGGGGTCATGTGACAGTCTGCTTAAACTAATAATGACAAATGAATGAACACAGTTTACTGTGAATTTCTGATGCTTAAAATATATTTAATTTATACTTTAAGATTGGAAATGTGTTTGTAAAGAGGTGTGTGATCCAACACTCCTTAAACAAACAGGAAATACTTGGGCCACGGCATCACAACAAACAACTCCTGTGGTTTAAGATACTTTAAGATACTGCAGTCACTGTACTTTTGTTTCCTCAGGAAATCAGACGTTCCCCCAGTCCCATCAGGACCCTGTGATCGGGCGAAGGACACGCCCCCTCAGAAAGAGTCACATGTTAAGAGACGACGAGCCACAATGTGAGGTTAAAATTTCATATGTAGGCATCAAAGTAACTGAAACACTTAACACGAACCATAAAATAAAATAAGGTGAATGAGTTTTGAATTTGAACAGCCTGTGTTGTAGTAATGTGTATATATATATATATACTATATATATACAGTATATGTACACTGTATACATATGTACTGTGTGTGTGTATGTATATATATATATATATATATATATATATATATATATATATATATATATATATATATATATATATATATATATATATAATATATATCTCCCAGGAAAAACATCAGACAGACATCAGTCCAGAAAAGTGCAGTACTAGGCACAGCAAACATACTGCGCAGAACCCTCAAGCTCCCAGGCCTCTGGTAGAGGTCCCGAGTGTGGAAAAAGAGGGGATAAAGACCACCCGCGGAGGGTGAGGAGGAGATTTTATATATATATATATATATATATATATATATATATGTGTGTGTGTGTATATATATATATATGTGTGTGTGTGTGTGTGTGTGTGTGTGTGTGTGTGTGTGTGTGTGTATATAGAGTTTACATATGTACACTGTATTAGCCTTGAGCCATCGTGCTAATGCTAAAATGCTAACAGTGTCCTCAGTTCACCAAAAGCTGTTGTTTTTTTCTCTTGTAAATCAGACTATATTTAATCCAGTTTTAAAGATGAGTCTTAATTATAAAAATGTGAAAATAATCCTTCTTTACCAGGACCTCCACAGAATCCAGCTCTGGACCAGGGCCGAGCAGCGAGCCGTGCAGAGATGAGTCTACGGCGGCAAAGGACTTCACATCGTAAGACCCAAACTTAAAGAGGATTCAGAGGTTTAAGAGCTGGACATAAATGTATTTATACACAATGAAAACTATACTGACTAAAGGACGTCACCACCAGGGGGGAGCCATTAGAAATATACTGAAGATATTTAAGTAAATTCTTCATTGGGAAATTTAGTTCAGTATTTCATCATTTCTGGTCTTGGGTCACCTGTGATGTTTAGTCCGTGGACGACAGATGGAAACTGTCTTCAGCTAAATCTGGTGTAAAGCAGCTTTTCTTTTATGAGATTAATGTGTTTGTGCATGGTCCCTGTTATAATAATAAACTAATTAACTAAACTAGCGTCATCATAAACCTAAAATGAATGAAAAGTCAGAGATTTATGAAAGTGCACTGTTGTTCATTAGATTGTAAAATAAATGTCTCTGTTTCCAGGTTCTATTCTCCAAAACACGAACCTGTGCCTACATTGTGCAGTGAATCCTCCAAGGTCAAACGTATTAACTTTAAAAGACAAAAGTCTGATCCACTGTAAGTCCAAACCAATGAAGCTCTGTCCATTTGCACAAAACCCTGATTAATGATTTAATCCCTGTTGTCACAGTGAGGAGCGTCAGGATCCTGCAGACATACAGACTGACCTGGAGTCTGCTTTAAAGGTCTGCTCTGCACTGTCAGGTTTCTCTGATCATTCAGAAAAAGAAAAAAAAAACATCCTCTGTTTTTGTTTTCAGTCTCAGTGGCTCCAAGATAAACTTGTATCAAAGGTTAAAAATGAAGTGACAAACTTCCACAAAGCTCTCAGTTCTGAGTCTCCTCAACGAATCCAGATGCCCGAGGGCCAGAGGGAGAGAAGATTTGACAAGTCTATCCTAAAGTTAACAGCAGACGTCCTGAGAGAGACCAGCGGGGAACAGCTGGCTGACTATTTCCAGACAGGTAAGTTTTCCATTCTTCAAAATTCCCAAATATTGATTCCACATGCAAAAAGTAAACTCTAAATATCTCATAAGATCAAGAGACAGGAGACACATATTCACAGACTCATCGTCAATACAGTGAGTTATTCAGATGGATAAAATAAATCAAACTTAACTTTTAGGTTGGTATCACAATGGAATGTGATGTCTTTTGTTTTTATAGAGTTAAATTGACTTACGTTTGCAGGTTCTGTCTATGATCATTTGTCCATAGTTTGGACAGACTCTAGAGCAAACTGTAGTTTGGGCCAAAGTTCATCTAATTCATACAATACTGACAAATAGAAACGTGTTCCTTGTTTCCTTGCTGTTCTGTTTCTTGGGATGTAGAACACACACTTCTCCAGTAACTGTTCAGTTCAGATACAACTTCACAAACCTGATGTGATGTGCAGTGGTTTCATTAGTGGAATGCACATGAATTGTGTTGTGATCGCACTCTGAAGGTGGAGTGACTTAGCGTAGAGAGCAAGAGAGGGGGGACTCGGAGCGTCAAAAACGTAATTAAACATTTGAATACATTGTTTTCTGTGAATGTAGCATTTTCGAAACAATAAAAGGAGATCTACATATGTCATGCATAAACAATTAACACCCAACAGAAGTTTAATACTTCTGTTTTTGTCCTTTACAGTGTTCTGTGGCCCTACAGGTGAATTCTGTAATAACACACTGAAAGTAAGACTCCAACAAAAGTTTACATGTTTGTTTGAGGGGATTCCTAAAGCAGGAAAACCAACTCATCTGAATGAAATCTACACAGAGCTCTATGTCACTAAAGGACATGCCTCTGACTACAACAACAAACATGACGTCGTGCAAATCGAAGCTGCTCCAAGGAACACGGTCGAAGAAACCGTCACCTGCCAAGAGATTTTTACTTATGCTGACCACAGAGATGGACCAATCAGAACAGTGCTGACGGAAGGCGTGGCTGGCATCGGGAAAACTGTTTTGACTCAGAAGTTCAGTCTGGACTGGGCTGAAGGCAAAGCTAACCAGGACATACAGCTGCTGTTCCCGTTCACTTTCAGAGAGCTCTATGTGCTCAGAGACAGAAGCATGACTCTGGTGCAACTCATTCACCACTTCTTTCCTGAAACCAGAGAAGCGGCCATTGCCAGTTTTGAAGATTTTAAGGTTGTGCTCATCCTTGATGGCTTGGATGAGTTTCGAATCCCTCTTAACTTCAAAACCAATGTGATTGTTGATGCAAACAAACCTGCAAGTGTCGATGTGCTTCTGGTAAACCTCATCAGTGGGAGCCTGCTTCCCTCGGCTCGCCTCTGGATAACAACACGCCCTGCAGCGGCCAGTCGGATCCCGGCGGAGTACATCTCCAGGGTAACAGAGGTGCGAGGGTTCACTGATTCCTCAGAAAGACCAGTACTTCAGGAAGAGGTTTCCAGCAAAAAGGCAGGCCTCGGCCATTATCGATCACATTCACCTATCGAGAAGTCTCCACATCATGTGCAGCATTCCTGTGTTCTGCTGGATCACTGCCACTGTTCTGGATAATATTATGAAAACACATCATGAAGTACTGCTGCCCAAGACCTTAACAGAGATGTACATCCACTTTCTGGTTGTTCAAGTCAAAATAAAGAGTGTTAAATATGATGACAAAGCTGCGGCGGATCCTCATTGGAGTCAGAAGAGCATAAGGATGATTAAGTGTTTGGCTAAACTTGCATTTGAGCAGCTGCAGACAGGAAACCTGATTTTCTACCAATCAGATCTAACTGAATGTGGTTTTGATGTCAAAGAGGCAGCTGTAAATTCAGGTGTCTTTACTCAGATCTCTAAAGAAGACAGAGGCCTGTACCAGGAGAGGGTCTACTGCTTTGTCCATCTGAGTGTGCAGGAGTTTCTGGCTGCTCTTCATGTCCACATCACATTTAGAGAGACTGGAGTCAGCGTGCTCCCATCAAAGACGGCTGGATCATCAGAGACACATTTCTACTGCTCTGCTGTGGACCAGGCCTTACGGAGTCCAAATGGACACCTGGACTTGTTCCTACGGTTCCTCCTTGGGCTGTCTCTGCCGACCAATCAGAGCCTGCTTAGAGGGTTTTTCAAACAAAAGGTACCAGAGATAGATACCAGAGACATCCAAAATCAAATCACTCAGTACATTAAGCAAAAAGTCTCCGAGAGCTCTAATACAGAGAGAAGCATTAATCTGTTCCATTGTCTGAATGAGCTGAAGGACAGCTCTCTGGTGGAGCAGATCCAACAGCAGATGACCTCTGGGAGTTTGTGCACTCAGGCGCTCTCTCCTGATCAGTGGTCAGCTCTGGCCTTCATCCTGCTGTCCTCTAACAAAGACCTGCACGAATTTGATCTGAGGAGATATTCCGCCTCAGAGGAGGTGCTCCTGCGACTGCTGCCGGTGGTTAAAGTCAGCAAGAAAGCCATGTGAGCACATCCCAATATAAAGAAAATTAAACTTGGTATTAAATGATCATAATCACATCTCTTTCTATCCTCAGAGTGAATGTGTGTTCGCTTTCAGAGAGAAGTGTTTCCTCTCTGTCCTCCATTCTCAGCACATCCGCCAGTTTAAAAGAGTTAGACCTCAGTAACAACGTTCTGAAGGATCCAATGGTGGAGTTACTGTTTCAGGGACTGAAACCTCACCCTGTCCTCTAGAAGTCCTTTGGTAATGTTTTTGGATCAATTTGTATTGTATAGATTTATAAATCTTTGTTCTGTTTTTTAATAGAACATTGTCTTTTTATAGTCTGTGCAACTGCGGTCTCTCTGAGAGGAGCTGTGAAGTCCTTGCATCTCTTCTGACTTCTTCTTCTTTGAGCCTAATTCAGCTGGACCTCACCAACAACGACCTGATGGATTCTAGTGTCAGACTGCTCTGTGAGGGACTGAGGAAACCACAGTGTAATTTGGAAAACCTTGGGTTAGTCTCCAAGTTCAATCACATCTCAGACGTTAGTTGGGTCTTAGGGTCAAAAAGTCTCCAGAACGAATTTCAATCTGGACCGACTAAACACAGACAGGACTGCATTAGAGTTTAATTTAAGGAGTGATAAATATTTTTGGCCCCGACAAGGATGATGAGCATTCTGAAGGAACTACAATGTGAGATGACCTAGACACACTTGGGTGGAGCCTAGACACTGAGGTGGAGAAAACCTTGGGCAGAGATGATGAGAGGAAGAGATGGGGAGGTGGAGAGTTGCATTAGCTGAGTGGAAATGAGACGCAGCGTCTTTAAACTGCCTGCAGAGCTGTGACTGGGAGATGCAGATGAGGGAGACATGGCAGGCAGGTATGAGAAGTTGGGGACAGGGCAAAGGGGCAGACTTACAGTGTGAACTTTCACTCCAGTTACACAACACAACAAGAGCAGCTGTAGTTTTTACCTCACTAAAATGTGTGGAAAGATTTGATGGAACAGATAGAACTTCACTGATAGAGCAGGCTGAAATATAAAGTTATCATGTTGTCTTTTTGCAGATTATCTGGTTGTATGGTGACAGAAAAGAGCAGTTCTTCTTTGGCCTTTGCCCTGGACTCCAACCCTCACAAATTAAAAATGCTGGATTTGAGTTACAACCATCTTTGTGAAAGTGGAAAAGAGCTATTGACAAGAAGAGTTGAGGACCCGGCGTGCAGACTGGAAACACTCAGGTAAAAGACATCGATTATTGCAAGTGCTTAAGACAAACTAGTTTCATTTACAGCATCAAATCCTTTCTCTTTGGGTGTGTTGTCATTTCAGATTGGAGCCTGATGGAGCAGGTTTTATAAAGTCAGGGCTCAAAAAATGTAAGTTATATTTTACTCATTAGAGAGTAAATTATTACAATGTTAATACCAACCTATTATCAGTTTCTGTGTGCACATTTACTGTTCGGTGACCCTTCTTTCACTCTGAACAACCTGAAATTTACACGTGAAGCACGCAAAGCTCCAACACCAGTTTGAGATTAATCACGTTTTAAAACAATACAAAACGTGACAAGAGGGATGATGCTTTGCAGAGCAATAACAAGCAGTGGCAGCAGTGTGTGGCGTGTTAATGAGCAGAGAAAACAACATCATCGGAATTTTCTTTTCAAAACTGCACTTAAAAACTACACACACATTTGCACTGATGAAAATCCAACCAATTATTCACATAGAAAATATTAAAAACAGAAGCGAGTGCTGCACAAAGCATCATTTGAAAAGCAAAACATGCTTTTGGTCAATAAACACAAAAAGTATAGCTGTGCCGTTCCACAGGAACCTGCACCTGTTTGATTTATCTGTTCTGACTGGAACGAGGGCCACTTCCTATCAAGGAAAAGAAGTCAGAGACTCTTGGATTGTGTGATTTGAGCAGGTTTTTTTTTCTGTATCCATGGCGACTCTGCATGGCTCCACATACACCCAATATATCAGAAGACATTGCAGAGGAAAAACTTCAAGGGAATGTCCTGTCTCATTCCCAACCGAGGCAAGAGAACGGAGTAAGAGTGAGGCTTAGAAGAGACCCTCCTGTGTCTCCAGAGTTCACATGCCTCCTCCTGGTCAGTGGCTGTGATGCCTGTCCTGCAGGGCACACAGGCAGGACACTTTTGTCCTGAGGGCTGCTACTCTAATCAATCAGCCCTGACACTGGATCATCAGTGAGACAATCGTTAAGCTTTTCTATTATTACTGTATTTCACTGGTCAAAGTGCTTGAATTGTAACCTCCCACCAGACTGACATGTGTATCACTCTGAACTCAGTTCTACACATACATCAGTCTGGAGTGGCTCTTGCTGAAAGTGATCATGAAAACAGGATCATGACAAATACTTGAATCTAACTGGTCGAAGCGTCACAACAGTGGAACAAGCCAAAAAAAATCAAACTTTTGTTACGTCCAGTTGAGAGAAAAGCACAGACATCTTCCTTGTCGACAAATGCCCACAGCGCTTACCTTCAGCACAACTAAATTGCCAGTATTTTTGGCTGAATAGGCTGAATTACGTCAGTCGTCGTGACCATGTTTGTTTTGGCTTGAGAGCTTCTGCACAAACCTCAGTGCTGCTCTGTGATTGGTCCACACACTGCTGGTGGAATTTGAACCTTACAGCAGGATTCTCGTGAGTTTCTGAAGTGTGCGAGATTATTTGAACTGTTTTGGTACAAATAAAGTGACACTGATTTATTGAAACTGATCTTGACATGCTAACTTTATGTTCTTTTTCAGACTCACTGCAACTCAACCTGGATCCAGCCACTGTTAACCAAAAGCTCAAAATGTCTGACAACCAGAAGATCATACAGCGTGTGGCGGGGGAAGAGTCTTATCCCAGTCAGTCAGACGGGTTTGACTCCTGTCCTCAGGCGCTGTGCTGCCAGCGGCTGAGTGGACGATGTTACTGGGAGTTAGACTGGAGCGGCTGGGTCGATGTGTCGGTCTGTTATGAGACAATAAGGCGAAGAGGCGCGAGTGATGATTGCGTTTTCGGGCTCAACGCAAAGTCGTGGTGCCTCAGTTGCTCTGACGGACCCTACTCCATCAGCCATAACAAAAGGGGCAACCCCCTCCCCCTCTCTGCTGTGTCGTCTGCAGGTAAAATAGCCGTGTACCTGGACTGTCCTGGTGGATCTGTGTGTAACCCCTTCCACCTAGGGTTACCCTGACCTGCTCCGTTTCTCCCTATTTGCGCATTCCTAATTGGTTAATGGATAAATAGCTGGAGCGGCTCTGTGACAGTCTGCTGCTCCTCCGCCCCGCCCACTCTACTCCTGCTGTGTCTGTGCGTCTGGACGGCTACCGCTCGGTTTTGGCCTTATTCTCCACACTCTGGTTTACATATAACTCAATGGTGAGTGTTGCAAAGAGTTATCACTTTCATGTATCATTACAACCCACTAAATGTAAAATTAATGCGGAGTTTAGAGCACAGAGCTATATTAAAGCACAGTACATTTCCGCGTATCCACGTACTGAAGTCCGCTAACAACGCGAGCGCTTTTGAGTTTGTTTTCTAATACGGCAGTCATGAGCCAAAATTATGAATGGAACGCCACGTGCCAACTTACGTGAGCATGTTTACTTTAATTCGGCAGCACTATTACGCTGTTTTAGTACATTTTGGTTAACTATCTGATGTAATTGTGAGTCATGGGCCTATGTTGATCTTTGTAATGTGTAAAGAAGATTTTGATTTCTAAATGTATGTTGCGCAACTGATTTGATTATGATTTAATGATGAAATGTGAAACTGAGATCTTGTTTTGACCTTATTTTCAGGTCAGGTTTTTCATGGGACTGAACAGATCATGGGACATAACAGATCTCTCTACTACTGATGGCGAGCTAGTAAGATTAATGATTTTGTCTGTGGAATATGGACTTACATGCGAATGGAATTTGCGTTACCTCTTACAGAAAGTCAAAGTATTTGACCTGGGACTGTATTTCTTTTGTTATTGTTGCTTTAAGAATTTTGAATGTGTTCAATTTAAGTTAATTAAATAGTATGTCACTTTTTGTTTTGGCTTTTCCAAAATATATTTTATTATCTTTAAATCCAATCTGTTGTCTGTCATTCATGCGCAAGCTCCCTGAGCAGCCCAGTTCTTCTGTGTGTGTGTGTGCGTTAATTGCTATAAACAAATAGCCAACAAATCAACTAAAAATACTATCGTGGTTACATTTGGCGAGCTAGCCAGGAGCTTGTGGTTATGAATGACTTATGGTTTTGTGAATTTACATTTCTGTGAACTTTGGGTATATAATTTGAACTTTGGGTCCAATCATGAATTTATCTGAGATGAATGCTGCAAAGTGCGTTATGGTTTCTGGTGTTACCAGTACTGTGAAAGATGATGAATTAATGATTTTCTAAAACAATACGGGTCCATTGAAAAAAGTTTCTATGTTAATGATGTATCAAGCCCATACTTTAAAAACCTGATCATTGAATTTTCCGACTCCGCTGCTTTAACTGCTCTTGAACCGCTATTGCCATATGATTACTGCCTCAAAGAAGAATCAGACATTAAATTTCGTATACAAACTTTCCCTGTAGAATGCACAGACACAGTGGGAGGGGCAGCCTACCCTAACTACCTGGATGAGCTGAGATACTTGGCTCGAAGAAGTGGACAGAACTTTGAACTTGTGCTGAAAGATGTCATGACTCAAATCAGTCACACTTGGACACAGTTGAAATAAACCCGGATATGGGGAATGATGATGATGATGATGATGATGATGAGGATATTGAAGAGGATGGAGATGTTCAATTTGTGGATCTGTATGCTCCCTTGCCTGGCCAGCAGGGGGTAGCAATCCAACACACCACATCTGACCAGCAGGGGTCAGTGCCTGCATCACAACGAATCTCACTCTCCAGTACACAACTGAACCCCCCAGAAGTCCAAAAAGTGGTGGTGGAGCATATTGTCAAAACAAGTGAAATGTCAGCTCACTCATTACCTTCTGTGAGACTTCGCACATTTTCTGGAAAAACACCCAAATCTGCAAATGAAAGTGAATATGAAGCATGGAGAGCACAAATTGAATCATTAATGGCAGATCCTGCTTTGTCCCCTCTGTATGTGACACGAAGAATTTTAGAAAGTTTGTTGTCTCCAGCGGCAGATGTGGTCAGAGCATTGGGACCAAACACTCTGCCTACAGTCTATTTGAAAGTGCTGGATTCTGCCTATGCCACTGTACAAGATGGAGAAGAGTTATTTGCTCAGTTTCTGAACACTCTACAGGACTCTGGAGAAAAACCCTCTACTTACCTGCAGCGCCTGTCACTTACCTTGAACACAGTGGTGAAGCGTGGAGGTGTTTCTGCTCAAGATGTTGACAAACATTTATTAAAACAATTTTGCCGCGGATGTTGGGACAATGCCATGATTACCAAATTACAGCTGGAACAAAGAAAAGCAAAACCTCCTGTATTCTCTGAGCTGTTGTTAATGTTGAGGACAGAAGAGGATCGACAACAGGCGAAAGAAAAGCCTCATGAAAAAAAACACTTGGGCTCATCCAAGCAACGAGTGCAGCTGCACACTCAAAGCACATGTTCTTGTGGCCACAGCAATGCTGAAAGTGCTACTATTGCTGAGCTGAAACAGCAAATGAGAGAGCTTCAGCAACAAATGTCTGTCCTTCTCTCACAACAAAGTAAAGCTTCTGTTGGAAAAAAACGTCAGCCGCAAGGTGGAGCCAAAGGTCAACCATCATGGCCCAAGCCAGGGTTCTGCTTTAAATGTGGAGAGGATGGGCATATTGCCCCTAACTGTACCAACTCAGCCAATCCGACTCTGGTTCAACAAAAGAAAAAGATGTTGCAGCAAAGACAGGAAAGCGTGGGCCAAGAATAAGAACACTGCACAGTTAAACTAGAAGCAGTCTCTGAGGAGGGACGAGCTGAGACTGCTGCTATCCAATGTCCCAAAATCCCATCACAAGGTCGTCAACTACCAGAAGGACTTATTGGTACCAAGTGTACAGGTCAGATTATTATTGATGGATCGCTGTCAACTGTCTGCTGGATACAGGGTCGCAGGTTACCACAGTATCAAAATCTTTCCACTCTGTCCATTTGTCTGACCAGAAGATCCAACCATTGAACGATCTGCTGGAAGTCGAGGGAGCAAATGGCCAGGCTGTGCCCTACCTGGGCTATATCGAACTCACCATCACCTTCCCGTCTGAGTTCCTGGGTGCTCCTGTCGAGGTGGCCACGCTTGCCCTGGTGGTACCAGATTTAAAGACATCTACACCATCCATTCTCATTGGAACTAATGCCCTTGATCAAGCGTATCAACAGTTCAGCAAGCTTGAGGTTGGTTTCAGACCTGTTCAGCATGGTTATCAGACAGCCTTGAAGGTTCTAGCGCGACGGCATAAATTGTCTCAAGATGGATTTCATGGTGTTGTCAAGCTGAATACCGCTGAACCTCGAACAATTCCTGCAGGACAGACTGTTGTTCTGGAAGGTACAACTGTCGCCTGCTGTTTGCAAGGAGAGAAGTCAGTGATGGTTGAGCATCCCACCTCATTTCCACTGCCTGGGGGTCTGATGGTCAAATCCTGCCTGGTCGACTTCAACAGCCATTTGCCATGTGTTGTCCCTGTGCTTATCCACAATGAGTCAGAGCACAATGTCACTTTGTGCCCCCGAGTTGTCATTGCTGAAGTAAGTGCCTTCCAGTCCGTGTCTAATACTCACCAGCGTACCGCTGACATTTCGGAAGGGATGCCATCTGATGAAACAAGGCCAAAATATGAGTATAACTTTGGCAATACCTCTCTGTCCCCTGAATGGAAACTTGAACAGCATCCCAGAGGTTTTTGCACAGCATGACATGGATTTTGGCAGAACGGACAGGGTAAAGCACCAAATCAAGCTCTCTGAACCAACTCCCTTCAAGCAAAGACCTCGGCCTATCCATCCTCAAGACCTTGATGCTGTTCGCAGACATCTGCAAGAACTCCTGGAGTCCGGAGTCATCAGAGAGTCTGAGTCACCATTTGCATCTCCTATTGTTGTGGTCAGGAAGAAAAATGGAAATGTCAGACTGTGCATAGACTACAGGAAACTCAACCTGCAAACAATCAAAGATGCATATGCCTTACCAAAACTCGAAGATACCTTCACAGCCTTATCTGGATCACGGTGGTTTTCTGTATTGGATTTGAAGTCCGGATACTACCAGATTGAAATGGAGGAAACTGACAAGTGTAAAACGGCTTTCGTATGCCCTCTTGGATTCTTTGAATTCAACCGAATGCCTCAGGGAATTACAAATGCACCAAGCACTTTTCAACGGCTGATGGAGAAGTGTGTTGGAGAGATGAACTTGAAGGAAGTGCTGGTCTTCATTGACGATCTCATTGTGTTTGCTCCAACCCTAGAGGAACATGAGAAGAGGCTCATGAAAGTGCTACACAGATTAAAGGAATTTGGATTGAAACTGTCGGTTGAGAAGTGCATGTTTTTTCAGAATTCGGTGCGATATTTGGGGCATGTGGTTTCTCAGAACGGTGTGGAGACTGATCCAGACAAGATTGAGGCCTTAAAATCCTGGCCTGTTCCAAACAATCTCAAAGAACTCAGATCGTTTCTTGGATTTGCAGGATATTATCGGCGCTTTGTTCAAGGCTACTCCACGATTGTGAAGCCTCTTAACGAACTTACATCTGGTTACCCCCCACTTCAGAGGCGACTGCGGAACTCCTTAAAGTCAAATTTGTATTTGGATCCCAAGCAGTCGTTCGGTGCTCGTTGGAATGCGGTTTGTCAGCAAGCATTTGATACTATCAAGGAAAAGCTCACTACAGCTCCAGTGCTTGCTTTGCCGACCCGCAAAAACAATACATCCTGCACACTGACGCCAGTGCCACCGGCTTGGGAGCCATCTTATATCAGGAGCAAGAAGGACACAACCGAGTCATCGCCTACGCTAGTCGGGGCTTATCACGATGTGAATCCCGATACCCAGCCCATAAGTTGGAATTCCTAGCGCTGAAATGGGCTGTGACTGAGAAATTCCACGACTACCTCTATGGCACAACATTTACGATAATAACTGACAGCAATCCACTCACTTACCTGCTTACCTCTGCTAAACTGGATGCCACCAGTTATAGGTGGTTGTCAGCACTATCCACCTACAGCTTCAAAATCCATTACCGAGCAGGCAAAGCAAATACAGATGCAGATGGTCTTTCCGCAGACCCCATGGTGAGCTGTCAAATGATCTGATGTCTCAGAAAGAAGAGAGCGGATCCTGAGGTTTACTCAGCAGCATTTGGGGAAACCTACTTTGATTACCATTGACCAGCACACAGTTCAAGCACTTTGTGACCGCCACCTGATCTACAGTTTGCCTGACTCATACCCTGAACATGCACTCATTCATTCTTTGTCTACTAATGCCACCAGCCTCCCTGACAGTTTCACTGCTGACACTCAGTTTACTTCCACTGTTCCGATGTTGAGTCCTGCTGAGATCGCTACCAAGCAGAGAGCTGACCCAGCCATCCGACATGTTATTGTTCAGTTGGAGACTGGAGCATCGCCACCCCCCCCTCCTTAAGGGAAGAATATCCTGAACTGCCACTTCTCCTGCGAGACATAAATCGAATGGAGCTCCAAAATAACATCCTTGTTCGGAGAAGGCGGCTGGGGAATCGGACTCAATACCAACTAGTCCTACCTGAGGAGTGTCGAGCGGGTGTTCTGGGCAGTGTACATGATGGCATGGGGCATATGGGCATCGACCGCACTTGGATCTGGTCCGCACACGTTTTTTTCTGGCCAAGAATGGCAAATGACATCACTATAAAAGTGAAGACATGTGAGCGCGGTGCATCAAGAGGAAAGCCCTGCCGGAGAAGGCTGCCCCATTAATCAATATCAGAACATCACGTCCATTGGAATTGTTGTGCATAGACTTTCTGTCATTGGAACCGGATCGCAGCAAGATAAAGGATGTTTTGGTCATGACGGATCACTTTACCAAATATGCCGTTGCCATTCCTACTCCAAATCAAAAAGCTAAGACTGTTGCAAAAACTCTCTGGGACCACTTTTTCGTACACTATGGTATACCTGAAAAGATACACAGTGACCAAGGGCCAGATTTTGAGTCAAGAACCATGAAGGAGCTATGTGACATGGCAGGCATCCGGAAAATCCACACTACACCGTACCACCCCCGTGGTAACCCAGTTGAACGGTTCAACAGAACTCTACTTAACATGCTCGGCACACTCTCCACAGAAAACAAACTCTCATTGGAAAGACTTTGTTAAGCCACTTGTCCATGCTTACAATTGCACCCGTAATGACACCACTGGATTCTCTCCCTATGAGTTGATGTTCGGCCGGCAACCACGATTACCTATTGACTTGGCCTTTGGACTTCCTGTGAATGAATCAGATCAAACACATTCTGAATATGTCCAGAAACTACGCGAAAATCTGGAAAAGAGCTATAGACTAGCAACAGAAAAATGCAGAAAAAGGTCATGTCCCGAAACAAAAGCCGGTTTGACAAGCATGTCACCCCTTCACAGTTGGAGATTGGCGATAGAGTGCTCGTTCGTAATGTCAAGTTGCGAGGAAAACACAAAATTGCAGACAAATGGGAGTCCGATGTCTATGTGGTTGTAAAACGGGCTGAAGAGCTTCCAGTGTATACAGTTCGGCCAGAGCACAAAAGCAAACCCTTACGAACTCTTCACCGGGACTTGCTCTTGCCCTGTGGGTATTTACCAATTGACAGCAAACACAAGGTCAAGCCAACACCCAAAGTAAAACCACCTCAGATTGCGTCCACTGATTCAACCTCTCCTGATGATGATTCCGACTTTGTGCCAGATGATTTTGTACCCAGTCATTGGTACAATCCAATATCTGAACCAGTAAAATTCACTACCACCGTGGACATCGCTCCAGCAAGAGTTGAGCCGGTTTGTGTAGATCCTCCACAGAAAAGCCCACCTATCCAGTCAAATGAACTCCCTCTAAATCATCTGACTCTATAGACATCGAGATTGAATCCTTGGCTGGAGATTTGGGACTCACTCAAGGAGCTGATTCAACTGAAGCTGACCTATCATCAAACTTACCTGAGCCTATTGCGGATATTCCCGTATTGAATGCTACATCTAATTCAGAACCTGGGGAAGAAGAAAAAGAAGAACTGGATGAATTGACCTCCTTGGCATCTGACACAAAGAACCACTCACCTTCTGCATCATCAAACTCTGATTCATCAATTCCATCTGACAATGAACACAACCAATGGGCCGCCCCACCAGAACAAGGAAACCTCCGGATCGTCTGCATTACAGCAAATTGGGTACTCCATGGATGAAGAGTCTTCAAGCGATTTTCCATGGCCTGAGCACCGCTTTTAGTTATGAACTGGAAGATGCTGGGAGTTACAGTTGGTGTTGCTTCATCTCCATCTGCTATCTGCAGCCAACCCGGTCAATGTACGAGGACATACATTGAGTCAAGGGGGGACCCTGTAACCCCTTCCACCTAGGGTTACCCTGACCTGCTCCGTTTCTCCCTATTTGCGCATTCCTAATTGGTTAATGGATAAATAGCTGGAGCGGCTCTGTGACAGTCTGCTGCTCCTCCGCCCCGCCCACTCTACTCCTGCTGTGTCTGTGCGTCTGGACGGCTACCGCTCGGTTTTGGCCTTATTCTCCACACTCTGGTTTACATATAACTCAATGGTGAGTGTTGCAAAGAGTTATCACTTTCATGTATCATTACAACCCACTAAATGTAAAATTAATGCGGAGTTTAGAGCACAGAGCTATATTAAAGCACAGTACATTTCCGCGTATCCACGTACTGAAGTCCGCTAACAACGCGAGCGCTTTTGAGTTTGTTTTCTAATACGGCAGTCATGAGCCAAAAATTATGAATGGAACGCCACGTGCCAACTTACGTGAGCATGTTTACTTTAATTCGGCAGCACTATTACGCTGTTTTAGTACATTTTGGTTAACTATCTGATGTATATTGTGAGTCATGGGCCTATGTTGATCTTTGTAATGTGTAAAGAAGATTTTGATTTCTAAATGTATGTTGCGCAACTGATTTGATTATGATTTAATGATGAAATGTGAAACTGAGATCTTGTTTTGACCTTATTTTCAGGTCAGGTTTTTCATGGGACTGAACAGATCATGGGACATAACAGATCTCTCTACTACTGATGGCGAGCTAGTAAGATTAATGATTTTGTCTGTGGAATATGGACTTACATGCGAATGGAATTTGCGTTACCTCTTACAGAAAGTCAAAGTATTTGACCTGGGACTGTATTTCTTTTGTTATTGTTGCTTTAAGAATTTTGAATGTGTTCAATTTAAGTTAATTAAATAGTATGTCACTTTTTGTTTTGGCTTTCCAAAATATATTTTATTATCTTTAAATCCAATCTGTTGTCTGTCATTCATGCGCAAGCTCCCTGAGCAGCCCAGTTCTTCTGTGTGTGTGTGTGCGTTAATTGCTATAAACAAATAGCCAACAAATCAACTAAAAATACTATCGTGGTTACATGTGACCTTCTACACTGTCTCTGGAGATGATCTGACCCTGCTTCACAAATTCAACACCACCTTCAATGAACAGCTCCTCTTTGGCATTGGACTGTGGTCCTCCAAGTCCACAGCCACACTATGTGACTAATGTAACAGGAGGAACCATGCACAAGGAAATAAAAACACCAGGTTCATGTAGAGCGGGTTAATATGAACATTTTTAGGTCAGAATTGAGCCTGACAGCAGCAGGTACAGATCGCGAGGAAGGAACCAATTTGCTCCCATGATCACTTCTCATCTGGAGCTCAGAAGCTAGCAGGTTGGCTACGTCCATTTATATATTCAGTCTATGTATGTATATCCGATCTTGACAAAAAACACTGTTTAAAATGAGACTTTTATAACTGCCTACAGGGGCGAACTACATTTAAACTGGTTTAAAACAGCAAAGTAAACATGGCAGGGGGTGGGGGTTGTGCTCATTGTCAAAAGGCTCTAAATTAACATGTTAAGTGAAGAACCAACCAAAAATATCTGGCGCCGCCCCTGTCGACTACACTCATTTATGCAATAATCCAAATGTCAAAAACAATCTATGCATCCCAGACATAAGACAACATCATTAACCCGTAAACTACAGTACGGTCGTACAATATGTGATTTCTTTTAGGTGAAGGTCAGAAACCTTCTTTAATCCATGGAGGTGTTATTGATTTGCCTTGAATGTTCCACAAAATTAACCAAAATTTAGCATTCTCCATGGAAAGGAGCAGGTGACACCATCAAACCAAGTCATTTTTTTGCTAATAAAAATAGCAAGTGAATAAATTTGAGATTGAAAGGTTTGCATAATATCAGGTGATTCTGAACGAGCCTGTTAACCTTTGCATCTGTATTTTTATCTTACGCCACTTAATATAATAACTACAAATGTTTCATGGTTTAAGAGGACCAGTTGGAAAAATGTGTTCTTAGAGGTCATTAAACTGTCATTTAAAGGGGACAGAAGAGTTTAACACATTATAGTTTAGATTCTAGATGGACTTTGTAAAGGCATGTCTCTTCCTGCACCTGTCTGCAGCTCTTCAAATGAGACACATGGTTCAAAGAGGCTCAATTGTTGTTTCTCATTTTGTTTTTACTCAGGAAAAATGTTGCTGTTTCTAGCACTTAATAAATAGTTTTTGCAAATCGTTATTCAAATGTAATTTTATTTTGTTGTATCAAAAACATTAAAAAGTAGAACAAGTGTCTTCATATGTGACATCATTTTTTCTCATAATGTAAAAAGATATTTTTTTTTGTTTTTACACTCATCAGGTCCCAAATAACAAAGAGAAATGAATAAAGCCACATAAGAGCTCAGGTCCTAGGAGGTTAAATCTTAAACTTTATACCAGAAAAGCCAAATATATTTTTTTAAATGTATATATTTGTATGTATTTAAATTTATCCACAAAGTAGCTCTCATAAAACCTTTGGCACATTGTTGATATGGCTTTTTTTCAGACAGTAAAGAGAAACTGGACTGTACATAAGTGGACTGACGAGTGTGATAACATAGAGTTCGGTTGAAACCAAATGAAGTAAATAGAGGCTAGCAGTTATAGCAGCTAATCTGTAACCAAGACCCATATTTGGAAATCTGGGTATGCAACCAAAGAGCCAATCAGAAGCGAGGTTGTTAAAAGTATTTGTCCCATCCCGCTTGCATCGTTTTGCAGGGGGTCGGCACTTCGGTATTAATGCTCATATCTTGATTTAAGGGGAAGCAGGTCGGCTATGTCCATATGTATTTACAGTCTATGGGTGGAGTGTCAAAGGGCAGCCAATCAGAGTGCGCCTTCTGGGTTTACAAGAAATAAAAATACTCTGCAGACATTTCGCTGCTGTCTCATTTTGTGCTGTATTCACAATATACTCTGGGGGACAAAGCAAAATTTATACATTTACAAAAATAAAAAGTCGAGTACCTCAGCTTCAAATGGGTCAATTTTATATTATATCGGATGAATCATAAGTGCCGTGTGTATGTTTTAGGATCTTCCACATATTTCAGTGAGCTCCGCCTCTCTCTGTGAAGAATGTGGAGGAATGTGGAGGAATGTGGAGGAATGTGGAGGCAGGGTCAGAGGTGCAGACGAGGGACACTGAATCGGTCAATGAAAAATGGCTGTGATTAGAGCTGTGCAGGTTAATGAGCAGTAATTACCGCTACGCTCTGAGTGAGAGGCGCAAACTGTGAGTGAGTGTGAGTGTGTGTGTGCGTGTGTGTGAGTGTGTGTGCGTGTGTGAGTGTGTGAAAACGAAACATGTGGTTATAGCAGAGAAGGCGCTGAACACAGTAGAACCCGCAAACCTCACTGTTAACGTCACTACTTCCTGCCTAATTTTATCTGTATGAGGTTTCTGCAGAGTCACGTTAAAATGAATAAATATTCAAAGATTATAGTTATAGTTACGTCGAGAGCGGGATTTGAACTACCAACCTTCAGATCAGTGGACAAACACTTTACTAGCTACTGTAAATCTGTACCTGTTGAAGATGTTTGTACTTTAACATTTAACATTTTATCTTTTATTAACTATAACGTATTTCAGAGTTACTGTATTATCTGAGTACTATTTGAATATAATTTCTAGCTGCCCTCTCCATTCAAACACAAAAATATTTGTGTGCATATTTCCTCAGCGTTAGTGATTTCACAGATACAACATATTCCATCTATAACCAGGACACTCCCATGTAAATCCCCACACAGAATCCTATGAATCTAAATGTAAAAGATGTGAATTTGTCGGAGCAAACACTGGCGATATAATCAGAGACTCAGAGCCGCAGTGGAGTGTGGCAGAATACACGACGCTTCACACTCACCAACAGCAAACAGAGAAATCCCATTGTCAGCAACTCCCCGGGCCGCTGCCTCGACCTGGTCATCGGAACGCCCGTTTGTGATCAATACGGCAATCTGGAAAGGCAAGAAGACACGGGAAGATTGGGAAAAACGTGTGCAAATGTGGTTTTTAATCGATTTTGATTGATTACAGGTGACGTTTAAGTATAAAGTCAGACGCAGAGATTGTGGTAGTGGCAGGGGCGTCGGACGAGGGGGGTAAAGGGGACAGTTTACCCAGGGCCCAGTGCAGCAGGGGGCCCTTCACAAAGTCTGTAATGGACGTTTTTTATTAGACAACAGATATAATTTGTACTAAGGGCCCACAATTCGGTCCTACACCCCTGGGTAGTGGTACCATGGGAAGGGCATTTCTGCAACATCTTGAAAAAGTATTTTATTCAATAGTTATATACAAATTTTTAATGTTACAAGAGCTTAGAGCGTTCCAGGTGAATTACCACTGTATAAAATGGATTTATAAGGAATTCACTTGATTCTGCCTGAATATCTCACTAGTTTGTTGAACTCTGATACGGGAACTTTTCATCCAAGATCTCATGATTGTCTAAGTCTAAAAACTGAAATGGGAAAAACGTTTTTGGTTATTTTGCTTCCCAAAAATAAATTTCAAGGACATGCAAAACAGGATAGATTGCTGCCACTAATGCACTTTTAGAATCGCACTGTCTCCTGTTTTTAATGTTTTAAATTAATCTATGCCGTGGTAGAAAAAGTTTAACTTGCTGTTAAAAGTACTGCTTAGGTTCAATTGGGCCGGATCAGCAGGAGGACTGAGGGCCAATAAAAACTGCTCTGCTGCATTTGTCCCCAGGACCATAGTTTGGACACCCCTGATCTAGAAGCTAAATAAATATAAACACAAATAAAAGTAAATGTCTCCAGCAGGTTATACAAAACAGCAGAATATTGCTTGATCGTTATATCGCCTGTGGTGGTTTAACAGCATTGTTGTATATGTCACAGTTTAATTTGGATGTGAACTGGGAGTCCTCCAATCACCTTGCAGTGCACAAGTAGGAATTACCAGTTTGGGCAGCGTTCAAGGGCATTTTTTCAAGTCAGATGTTGGAAATATTCCAGTTACCAGATGCCATACCACAGTCCCATAATATCTAACCACAAGAATATCTCTCTATACCGTAAACTGTATAAAGAAGTGGACTGAGTGAGTGTGACGTCACCCCAGTGTTCAGCTCCAGTGAAATGTAGCTCATCGATGCTAACAGTCATAGCGATGGAGCAGGAAGTGCAGCCCATGCTCACTTCCTGTTTGGAACATGGCAGCTAGCAGGTTAGCTATGTCTATTTAAACATACAGTCTTTGGTCTAAACCAGGGGTCACCAACCTTTTTGAAACCGAGGGCTACTTCGTGGGTACCCAGTCATACGAAGGGCTACCAGTTTGATTCGCTCTTTTGAAATGACAAATATGCTCAATTTGGGCATCTTATCTCAAAAATGTAATTAGTTATAGTTACAAGTTACTTCTCCCAAAAAGTAACTGAGTTACCATCTCAGTTACTTTTTGGGAGAAGTAACTAGTTACTAGGCAAAGTAACTATGCCATTACTTACTTTGTTAAAACAATAAAAACACAACTGATGTGAACCTTTAACATTTATTTCACTTTAACAGATTGTAATTATATTGTATTTGTTTAAAGTGATTCATGTGACACCAGCCTGGACACTTTAGTCACATTTAAAACATATGTCTGTATCAAATATGTCACAGTAGTTTGTGTAAAGCTGGAGGAGGAGGCGCTGTGCGTCAGGGTGTCACGTTTCTGATCAAAACTCAACTCGGGCCCAATCAGCTGTAAATGCACGTGTGACAGGACACCATTTCCCATCATGCTTTAAGCGTTTGTAGTCCATGCAGGCGCCGCAGTCGGTGGAGCTGCTGCGCTCGCCTCGCTCAAAAATTGCGGCCGTGTCCCAATTCGCCAAATGCACCATGAACTGTTCGAAGTGCGGGTCGAAGCACCGCCCGACTTAAGTGCACCGATCGAGCGGCGCATTTTAGACACTTTGGTTAATTGAGACGCGGCCTGCGTGGGCCTCGCTCTCACGAGATTATTTGCGCCTCATCTCAAACAAGCCTCTCACCCCGAGGCTCTTTCACCAAAGAAACACAACAGCAGCTCCTCGTCTGAGAGACTCTGATGAAGAGCAGAGTGAACTGAAGTAATAGTAACGCGCCACGTTTTACTGTCAGTAACGGTAACGGCGTTGGGACGCTGGGAAAAGTAATTAGTTAAATTACTGCGTTAGTGAAAAAACAACACGTTAGTAACGCCGTTATTGTTTAACGCCCTTATTCCCAACACTGGTATAAATTATGTCATGTTAAAGAAAAATCAACTTGCATATTTTTAAATAAATCTCTGTTGCTTTTTCTGATTTTTCTTTTCTCTGGTCTCGCGAAAAAAAACAACTGTTGCTTACCTGAAGCTGCCTTTAGCTCACGTGCCTTTCCTGCCCGTAGTTTACGTCCTGGTGGTAGTTTAGCTCGGTAACTTTTGTGACACGTGACAGTGAAAATGTCCCTCCACATTGTGCCGCTTTGCCATCGCCACAGTCGCGACGCAGATGAGACACACGCAGGTTTATTTTAGTCGTGAAACTACATTCAGAGCTAATCTTCACAGTCGCTCTGGCGACTGGTTTTGTCACGCGCACAATACTGACCTTTGACCTGAGGAGGTCAGAGTTCACCTTAACTTTTCTAAACTTCATGTATAATGAATATATTTTTAAGATGTTGTCAATTTTAAATCTATATAAATGTAAGGGCAATTAAAAAAAATAGCAACAGAATAAAATAAAATTTTAGATGCAGCTCATTAGTGAGTTGTGCTATTTTTAGAAGCGGCCTGCGGGCGCCTCATGTAGGCCTTGCGGGCGACCTGGTGCCCGCGGGCATAGGGTTGGTGACCCCTGGTCTAAACCTTACCTTGGGGGCGTGGTCTCGAGTGATGGCTGCACTGAACACATTCTCCACCAGGTATCTCAGAGCCACGCCCATCTTCCTGGACCCTCCCTGGTACGTGAGGCCTCTGACGGCTTTAAGGGTCTGCTCCTGTGTGCTGTAATCTGACAAAGCTATCTGCATCCTGAAACCACAAAAGTACACATTTATTTAATACAACTCCAGGTCTGTTTGTGATGAGGAAACATTATAACATAGATCATAAAATGTCGTAATATTTGCCCTTTAATGCGTTTACATGTACCTGGGTATATCTCCAAACACAGTGACCCCAAAGCGGACCCCCTCGGAGCCAACCACATGATCAGGGAAGTACGAGACCACCGAGGAGATGAAGTCTTTCACTGTGGAGAAACTGCTCTGACCGACGCTCCAGGACTCATCCACCAGGAACACCAAGTCCGCCTGCACCGCCGTCCGGCAAACTGACGAGGAAACAACACAAGGTTTAGAATAAGAATGACAGAACATCAGACTCGCTTTTCTATTTCATGTCTTTATTTACTCCACAGTAAGACCTGACACCTTTGTCCTGAGGGCTGTTTCCCTCCTCAATTAGGCTGCTCTGACGTGGGATCGCCTGGGTCTTCCCTCCAGATTCTGACCCATCCTCCTGCTCAATTCTACATCAAGACGACTCAAATTGCAAAACTGGGAATGCTCCAATCCAGCTTTTTCAGTTGCCCTAGCAAGACCCCCGGGATAATCTCCATAACCATTTTTGACCAGCGTAACAAGGCTAAAAGAAGAAAAATAAATAACTACATAGTGTGCAGAAAACAGAGCTCGGTCACACAAGAGGAGCTCGGAGTAAAGCCGCTGCTCCTCCACGTCGAAAGGAGCAGCTGAGGTGGCTCGGGCATCTGCTCAGGAGGCCTCCAGGACGTCTCCCTGGGGAGATGGGGGGAGGCCTTAGGGAAGACCCAGGACACACTGGAGGGACTATGTCTCTTTTCTGGCCTGGGAAACGCCTTGGGGTCCCACTGGAGGAGCTGGAGGACGTGTCTGGGGTGAGGGAAGTCTGGACTCCTTGCTTAGACTGCTGCCCCCGCGACTCGGCCCCGGATAAGTGGAAGAAAATGGATGGTGTGCAGAAAATATACAATAAAACTGCTAGCTATAAACATAGATCCATGGAAAGCATAAAAGCCAAACAATAAATAAATAAATAAATGTTTGCTACCTATAGCTTCCAAGTGTTGCCATAAATAAAAATATGAAATAAATCTAGTGGAGGAGCTAAAGCCTTAACACATACTTTAGGCCCATACTAAAACACTGATTCAATAAAAAAAAGTCCTCTCTAACATGCACATTATCCTGCATGGTAAAATACAACAGATAATTCCACCTCCACCCACCAGATGGCAGTCTTGTTACATCATTTAACACATCTCCTCCTCTCTGCTGTTCTGTCAGGCAGCCAGCACCCAGCACAAATCCCCATGAATGTTTAATGAGACACAAGTGAGCCAAAGAGACTATCAATATTCAGAGCACTCCAGCAATAAAACTTTAGTACAGCAACGAGGAATGCTTCAAATAATAAGGTAAACATGCCCAAAAATCAGGGTCACTCATCTTCTCTTCAGAGCCAAACCAACGCATTTAACACAAGAATCGTTCTGTTTAAAAGGATTCGGGGCACTTCTAAAAGCAACACTTCTCTACGGGGGCGTGGGCCGAGATATAGACTCCCATAGAATATATTTACTCTTAGCTAAGCTGTGTCTGCAGCTTTGTAACGCAATAATAACAATAGATTTGATTTACGACGCACTTTTCGCTCAGGGAAAGTTAAGAGTGCGACAGTGTAAACAATCTAGAATTAAATGGAGAGAAGAGGAACAACACTAACACAGTCCTATTGGTTTTACAGTGTTTAATGAGCCTTAAAGGTACAATAGTGTTAAGGTTTAAAGCTGCAATATGGAGTTTTCTGGTGGTAAAGTGGGGTGAGGACTGGAGAGAGACCTTCCGCAAACCACTGCAGCTACAGTACTAGTCAAAAGTTTGGACACGCCCTCTAATTCAAGCAAATATATGAAGTAAGATATATAGAATTAGAAAAAAGGATGAATAACTCTACTTTTTTTTTTTAATATATGTTTTTATATTTTATACTCAGGTTCTCAAAGTAGCCATCCTGTGCCTTGTCAAAAAAATATTATTTATTCTTAATTAATTATTAAGAGCTATTTATCCAAATACTGTCAAAATGGTTACAAAGAGGCTTAAGGGTAACAAAGTCGATGTTTTATAGTGGCCTTCACAAAGCTCTGATCTCAGTCCTATTTTATGGGTAGATCTGAAAAGTCGGCCTACAGACTTGGCTCAGTTACACCAGTTTTGTCAGGAGGAATGGGCCAAAGTCTCTGCTATTGTGGGAAGTTAGTAGAAGAATATCCAGAATGTTTGAACCAAGTCCTACAGTTTAAAGTCAATGGTACCAAATACTAATGAAAAATACACTGCCTGGCCAAAAAAAAGTCATCACCAAATAAAAAGGTCACACACTATAAATGCAGGTAGTCAGCTGACCTCATTCTTTGAGCACAGGCTGTTGCTGAACCTAGACCTGACTCGTACCTATAGACTCGGACCTATTTGCTTAGTTAAATCCAGGTGGCGACTTTTTTTTTGGCCAGGCAGTGTATGTAAACTTCTGAAAAATTGTCTAAAAAATCCTTCTCTCATTATCCTGGCATTTAGCAAATATAAATAATTTTGGTAATATTAACTGACCTAAAACAGGAAAAATTAGTCTGATTTCATGTCAGACAGCGAGAGAAAAAAACCCAAAACATGTCCTTTTATATAGTGTATGTAAACTTCTGGTTTCAACTGTATATAAAAAGTCAAAAGTAGTAAAAATAAAGAAAAAAAACACTGAATTTTTTTTTTGGTGTATTCCTGACCAGCAAACCCCTTGACCCCTTCAACTACTTTTAATGCAAAAACAGCACTTTACCTGACGACACAATGTTCAAAACTATATCAAAACACTGATACTGCTATTAACTTTTTCTATTTAATGCAAAAAGTGGTGCCAAACTGCCATCGCTCAATCACAAAAAATAATCAAACAAAAAAAACAAAAAAAAGATTAAAAAGTGTGTTATACCAGACTATGACTGCGAGATATGAAAAATGCTACTCATTTGCAAACCCCTTTGCAAAGTTATTCCAATCTGACCTTTCTTAACACACTGTTAGCATCCACGTTATTTACCACACATTTTTATAACAGGGGTGCAGTCGATTACATCTTAAATACTCCTCTAAGCTGCTCACTGAAGTCAATTCACTTCTATTAAAAAACTGTGGCCACACTCTCTGTAACTGGTAAGTCAGACTCGTATTGTATTACAGCTGTTCGTATTAACCCACGGACATGAGGCTGGTGTTTTTATGCACTATCGAGTCTGCAAATCAAGATACCACATTCATAACACACAACACACCACTTTCATTACCAGGCAGGTGTGATTGACAGCGTTGCTAAGTGCTCGCTCACTACTAAAGAAGTTGTGCGCATTGGAAAGGGGCTTGGTCCAAGCTGGACTCACTCCGATGGCTCTTCGGTTGCTATGACCTTCGGGTCGGGAGACCAATGCTCTAAAAATCACTGAAATCCGCTCCTAAAAACGCTAGCGTCGATGAGCTTCTGACTGGACCGAACAATGTTCAAAACGTATATCACTTAGTCTGATACTGCTTTTTATTTTTACTTTTTATTTTAGATGTATTGGTAAAAAAACTGCCATCGCTCAATCACAAAAATGTCAGGGAAAGCTACAGAAAAAGTTTAAAGTTCAGTTATTCCAAGTATTATACTGATCAAATACCTAATTTTGTGATAAAACAAACCATTTCTCCCAATATTTTTTAAAGTTGTTCCAATCTGACCTTTCGAAACACGACTGCGTTGAGTCTGCTGTTGGTTTTCCACAATACGGAGCAGTTACAGCCTACGGTAGCCCAATGTTCAGAAAATCAACAACCAGAAGAACTTTGGCATGTTTCCTTACACCAAAACGCTACAATAGTCTTTTACATCAAATTACATCAGCGACTAGCAAAGTTTCCTGGATTGACGCCAATATCCACCACCAGTATCAGTACCAGCATCCCTAATGATAAATAAACTGTGTCCTCACTCCTCTAAGTCAATATTGTGGCATTAAATGTGCCATAAAACACACACCAACCACTGTCAAGCGTTGATACCTCAGCTGCTTCCTGGTCCCTGTTTCATTACCAAACTTCTACTCCTCGATTATCTCACTATTACTACTTTGGCTGCGGTCCCGGGATGCACTAAATTTGACATATGCCGACAGCCACTGGCCTCACATTAAGGTCCTATATCACGGCAATATTTCTCTGGATACAAAAGAGAGAATGGAAATTTTATAACTTGAAAGTAGAGATAGAAAGTGCTCATGGTTTATTAAGTTTGTTCAAGTGGGAAAGTTCAAGTCTTAAGTGACATTTTGTGATATCACGCTGTTTTCTGGTTGTTTCCTCGTCACAAACAGACCTGGAGTTGTGTTTTGTTTCATTCACACATGTTTGACACTGAAATATTTAAGCTGAGGTCTTCTGCCGAACTGAAAACGCTCTGTTCCACCTTGTGATGTCATCATGTGGTGATACAGGAAGTGCTCCACTGTGTTTTTAAACTCTATACACTTTCACTACAATCATTTGGATCATTTCAGCCCTGGAGTTTCCAGTCTCGACTAAAAAAAAAAGCAAAATGTAGCTGGGAAAAACTACCACTTCATGACATCACAAGGTGGAACGGAGCGTTTTGAGGTTTGGAAATGTAGACAGAACGTGTGAAGGCAAAAAAACACAACTTCAGGTATGTTTCTGAGGAGGTAACAACATTATAACACGACTTAAAGAAGTTTTAGAGGGGTGCACTGTGTAACTTTTGTGGTGCTGGTCTCCATGGATACGTATTAGTTTGCCTGGAATGGTCAACAGTATGGCATTAAACTTATCGTATCCATGAACGGGCTTGCTCTCCACAGATCCGACCTGCAACTTGACCTGGTTGTGAGATGAGTTTAATGCCATACTGTGGAACATTCCAGGCAAAGCAATAACATTTCAGAGGCGGCTCTTAACAGCTACTACTTTCACTGTTACTATCATCAATCTATCATTTTAATCACGGTTACAGCGAAATAGTTACGCTCTGATTTGACTTAGGTTTAACACCAGATGCCCTCCCGGATGACTGTCTTGCTCACACAAAAACACGGCAAAAAAACAAGAGATTTGAACCGGCTACTCTCCAGTTAATGGGTAAGCGCCTAACTCACTACAATATCACGCACAAGAAAGTCTATGAAGACCAGCTGCTGCCACCATTGATTCTCTTACTTCTGCTGAGTTCTGCAACAAAAACTGGCAACAGTCGTCTTAAACTGAACCAAAGCAGATTAAAATGGAACTAAACTTGTTTTTCTTTGGGGTTTTTTTTGGCTACTAAACTGTATCTGGTGGTTTAACGGCATTGTTTCCAAGTCCTTTTTGCAAACTAGATATACTGGCCAAATCCATGCCTAGACTGTATATATAAATGGACATAGCTAACCTGCTAGCTGCCGTGTTCCAAACAGGAAGTGATCATGGGCTAACTATGTCCGCTCTCTCTGTAGCTGCTGCAGTCAGACTCATCATTTTGGTCTTAAATGTTCGTATTAACCCGCTCTTCATGATCCTGGGGTTTTTATTTCACTATTTTGTCTGTAAATCAAGATATGAACATTAGCAACAGACAAATCAGGCGCCTTCTTTCCCCGAGATCACTCCCGCTAGCGTTAGCAACAGGTTTGATTGACAGCGTTGCTAGGTGCCCGCTCCCTGCTAAACCAGCGGGGGGATTATTTTCAACAGCCTCATTCCTGATTGGCTCTTTGGTTGCTATGATACTCGCAGTTGCTATAACCGCTAGCCTCGATGAACCTCAATGAGCCTTGATGAGCTTCATTTGTGTTTCTGATCACAAAAACCTGACAGCAGGGGCGGAGTTTGAAGTGTGGAGACCTGCTCGACCAATCAAACTGCTCCTCGTAAGTCCAGACTCCGCCCCTCCAGGCACTGCCCAAGTTAACCGCTGTATTTGAAATGCGGTTGCGGGAGGCGTTTTGGTTCTTAGTCCCACTTTAACGTTTAAACGATCTAAGATATTTTCACACAGAGCTTTAAAACGCATAACAATAAAAGCTCCCAACACTGGCGCTCTCTTGAATCCTCAACAAAAAACAGCTAAAACCACCGAGGCACATTTCAAACTATACCATGACGTTATCGCCTTTGTGTCCCTTCAAAGCTGCAGCTCGTTTTCTGTTTAACACCACGGCCTAAACATATGGCTCCAGCGTTTACAGGGACTCATTTTACACTCCACAAACTTCAGCAAAAGCACGTAACACGGAGCAGAGCTGGAGGAGGAGGAGGAGGAAGGGCAGATGCATCGGAAACAAGATGAGTCCTGAAGTCTGGACACTGGGCAGGGGAGAGAGACTGCATACATAGTGTACCTTGCAGTATTTATATGCTACGTAATGGGTAAACACACAAAATCCATGAGAAAAATTAAGCAATGTAATAGTATTGTTACTGTGACCAAAATATGTATCATTTTTAATCAATATCACTTTATTTAACACTTTAATAAACTGACAACATTTTCGTGAAATACTTTTACTTTTTACTCTTAAAGTACATTTTTAAACAGGTACTTAATGGTCTTATATTACACAAAATAGACTCTTTTAAGCTTTAAGTCATGTTAGAATGTTGCTACGTCCTCAAAAATAAACCTGGAGTTGTGTTTTGTTTCATTCAAACATGTTTGAGTAACACATCTCCAAAGCTCAAAATGCTCTGTTCCACCTTGTGATGTCATGAAGTGGTAGTTTTCAAGTTAACAGCTACTTTTTAACCTTTAGTTCAGTAGAAATCGGCAATTTCAGAGCTGAAATGATCCAAATGATTCTAGCGAAGGTGTGTGGAGTTTAAAAACACAGTGGAGTACTTCCTGTATTAGCACTTGATGACATCACAAGGTGGAACAGAGTGTTTTCAGTTTGAGAGAAGAACTCGGCCTAAATGTGCAGGGTTTGTGTGTTAAACATGTGTGAATGAAACAAAAAAAAACACAACTCCAGGCTCTGTTTGTGACGAGGAAACAACATTATAACACAGATCAGAAAATAGCGTGATTTTCCCTTTAAATACTTTTACTTAAGTAGATTTGTGTAGTACGTGTGATACTTTTACCTTAGTACCTGTTTAGCTTTGTATCTGTACTACTACTTAAGTATCAAAACTGAGTACTTCATCCATCACTGGGCTTTTACGAGAACATCTAACATCTGAATAAAGTCGTAAAACAAAGACTCAGGTTCCATGGTCCAACATAATAAACCAGTGAAATCAGATAAACAAGACGAAACGCCAAAAGAAAACTTCTCTGTATCAGATTGCAAACTTCAAAACAAATGTAGACTTTTTTTGGATTGTAAATTTGGATGAAGTAAACAGATCCATTACAGAGCCAAGAAAAGATATTCACGTTTTGATCTCTCTCTTCCATAAACAACAATTTAGAATATAAACTACCTCCTCGCTCATAAATTAGCATAAATAACAGCCAACATGAGCTAGAAGAGAAACAGCGTCAGATAAGAGTCATATTAACGAGGATAAAGAGATGTAAAAGCCAAGAGACAGACCGATCCACGCCGATATTTGTAGTTTACAGCGGATTGGATATCGGCCTTACATTTCCAGCACAGGCCGATATTTTGTTTCTATCCAAATAAAGCTTTATTTGAACACTCAAGTGCAAAGATAACCGAACGAAACATGACCACACAGCTCTCTTATAGTGTTATAGTAAAAAGGGGGTGGTAGAGGAGTTTGTAGAACATTGAAATCACAGAATTTGGGGAAAATAATCGAAAATATCGGCAGATCTAGGGTGACCAGACGTCCCCACTGACCCGGGACAGTCCCAGTTTTGAGCCCTGTCCCGGCAGATTTATCCAAAACCAGTGATTTATCCCAGATTTACACAAGAAATGTCCCAAGTGTCTCTATTTTTGACCAATATTTTTGTTCAAATACAGAAAACTGTGCTTGAAAATGACCAAAAGGCTAAAAACACGCTCTGCTGTGACAGGAGTCTCTCACATGAAACAGTCCTGCTGATTCACAAGTGAGACCAGAGCGAGGGCTTAATAATGTTCTTAATTACACACTTCTCATTATTTTATTATTACCAACCAGCCCAACCCGGAGGTGTCCTAGTTTCACATTTGGAGAAGTCCTCAAAGTGCTGCCTACAGTGTCGGGCGAGATCCTTCCAAACTGTTAATTACAGTTACCTGTTACTTTTCTCTAGTTACTCGTTACTTTTCTCTAGTTACCTGTTACTTTTTCCCAGTTACTTGTTACTTTTCTCTAGTTACTTGTTACTTTTCCCTAGTTACTTGTTACTTTTCTCTAGTTACTTGTTACTTTTCCCTAGTTACCTGTTACTTTTCCCTAGTTACTTGTTACTTAGCCCCAGTTACCTGTTACTTTTCCCCAGTTACCTGTTACTTTTCCTCAGTTACCCATTACTTTTCTCTTTACCCCTTACTGTTCCCTAGTTGCCTGTTACTTTTCCCTAGTTACTTGTTACTTTTCCCTAGTTACTTGTTACTTTTCCCTAGTTACTTGTTACTTTTCCCCAGTTACTTGTTACTTTTCCCTAGTTACTTGTTACTTTTCCTCAGTTACTTGTTACTTTGCCCCAGTTACCCATTACTTTTCTCTTTACCCATTACTTTTCCCTAGTTACTTGTTACTTTTCCCCAGTTACTTGTTACTTTTCCCCAGTTACCCATTACTTTCCCCCAGTTACCCATTACTTTCCCCCAGTTACCTGTTACTTTTCCCTAGTTACTTGTTACTTTCCCTAGTTACTTGTTACTTTTCCTCAGTTACTTGTTACTTTGCCCCAGTTACCCATTACTTTTCTCTTTACCCATTACATTTCCCTAGTTACTTGTTACTTTTCCCTAGTTACCTGTTACTTTTCCCTAGTTACTTGTTACTTTTCCTCAGTTACTTGTTACTTCTCCCTATTTACCCGTTACTTTTCATCACCCAATAACTTAAAGTGACTAATTACCATATAAAGTAACTAGTCCTATTAACTTATTAAAAAAATATATACACCTCAGCTGCTTTTTGCATGGAAAAAACAAGCAATATTCAAGCTTATTTGCCCTTCACCAAATGCACCAGAGCCGGAGTTTTCTGCTATTTTCATCCACAGAGCTCAACATCCCTGAAAATGGACTCACATCCGTCCTGAAATAACACCGCACATGTCTGTGTAATCCACAGTCGCCCAGGTGTGATCCAATAGTAAAAGAAAAATTCAAATCTGTCAGCTGAACAAATTGGTCCAGTTGACAGATTTGAATTTTTCTTTTACTGTAACAACGCAGAGCTCCTGTCCTGTCCTGTCCTTTTTCCCAACAGACAGTGGCCCAACAGCTCATTTACGAAACGCTCAGATATCAGAACATTACAAAGACGTGCGCGCCACAGGACAGCGTAGATACACGAGAAAAACCACACACACATTACATCGGCTGCACTTATGATGAGCATCGAGAGCGGAGGCTGTGTCCACTATCGCCGCTCACGTCTTTTCATTGTGCTTCTCGTTATAGTCGTCTGTTTGATTTCCCTCCAAAAAAGAGTCGCCAAATACCGATGTATGTCCAGAAAATCCACAAGAATCGACATATTTCCTTGTGTGTGTGTTCAAACTGCGAGTATTCGACCTCATGCCAGCGCTAAACCAATTAAATGCCAAGAAAGTCTTTATGCCCGCCCAGCGCTGCTTCTGATTGGTCGCCTTTGCAGTCAGTCTCTGTTTTAACCAATCACTGTCTATAATCCCTCGTCTCAGGCTTGTTTGCTTTTTACAAGAAAGGAAAAACTTTGCAGCTCCTCTGAAGATTCGATGGTTGCACATTTCGAGGTACCGTTCGAAGTACCCGACCGACGAAGGGTGTTCCTCTGTGTATCCTCTGTCGTTCGAGGTGATTTTTTCCCCAATTGTAGCTCGTATTACACAACTTTAAGAAAATATACCTTGTTTCTGTCATGGAAGAAGTCACGCTCGGTGCATGATGGGATATCGATGCACGGTTCGTTCTCGTTCTCCATGGAAACAGAGGACACATTTATCGGCCGCATTCGTCGGGTACATAAAATGGGACAGGGAACAGCCGACGAAGTGCGAAAATGTCGGAGCTGAGTTTGATCTGTGACCTGCTAAAATAACGAGCCCAGTTTCATTGACAGTGACTATAACGGCGCTACAGAAAGAGTCGTCAGTTAAATTACTCGATGCTGGTAAAACTAACTTAATATACTACTTACTAACGCTGTTGTACTTAAATAGCGTTAATCCCAATAATGGCTGCATATTACCGGAAGTTTGAACCTATGAACAGGCCCAAAGTCAGACACAGATGTGATCAAATGGCGTCTTTATCGCCCATTAGCTCAAATAAATCCAAATAAATCCAAACTTGTCGATGTGTGATGAGCCTAAAATCTGTCCTTCTGTTTATTTCTCTGCGAGTCATATTGTGTGCCTGCCTTTCACAAACTCCCTTAAGGGGAATAATATTAGTCTGTAGTCAGGAAGTGAGCAGATGTTTAGATTTCCGGAGCTGACAGAGCTGGAGAGACAAGAGACGGTCCAGGTGTGCACTTTATAATGATCCAACACTTGCACTTTGGCCCCAGAATCCAAGCCCATTAATTCAAGGATGAGTGAGCCGTGTCGACAATGAGACAGATGCTCAGACGCCTGATGAAACCTGGATGGTTTTGTGTAACGCTGGCTGAAATAGTTATAAAAATCGATATATATTGGTAAAAATCACCAAAATTGTGATTCACTAGTGAAGCTCTGAATCCAGGCCAATTACAGACAGATGGCCGCTGATGTGTCTGTTATTAATGTTCATATCTTGATTTACAGAAACAATAGTGAAATAAAAACAGCAGGATCATGTAGAGGGTTAATACGAACATTTAAGACAAAAATGACGAGTCTGACAGCAGCAGTTACAGAGAGAGGGGCGACAGTTTTTCAATAGAAAGTGAATTGGAGCCAGAGTTGATAGAGCTGGAAGTGCTCCCATGATCACTTCCTATTTAAACGCGGCGGCTAGCAGGTTAGCTACGTCCATTTACATATACAGTCTATAGTTTGAATGAGGAGACACAAGTTTGATGCGGGGTACATTGTTTTGTATAAGGCAGGGCCGGTTCAGCTTATAGGCAGATTTAAGCAGCTGCTTAGGGCCCCGAGGCCACCAGGGGGCCCCAAAAGCCTGTATACATTTATATTGAAAATAATATAATACATCACGCTTTATTGGACACAGGGCCTGTGTGTTTATAGCAGCCTAAATATTCCCTCTAAAACAATTATATTTGTTTAATATCTATAGTAGTTAAATATCTGCTGCTGCTACTTGTGTTTTTGAGTCGTGCAGAGGTGAGGGCAGCTATGTGTTTACAAGGACCTTTATAATGTAAATTTAACCCACTGTTGCCAACTGGAACACATTAAAATCCACCAGAAATGAAGAAAAAATGTCTAGAATTTCAAAAATCTCCCCCTCCTTATATGTTTGTGTCTGTTCTTGTGACTATAGTTCAGTATTTGTGACGTTCTGGATGTTTTTAGTCTGATTTTGGTCATAAAAAACACAGAAACAACTGGTCAAAGTGATGAGAGCAGAGTCAGAATGTGTCAAATGTGAATCACCAACAGTATGAGACAAGAGGGATCCACTGTCGGGGCCCCCACAGACAAAATCAGCTTAGGGCCCCCTGAAAGCTGGGACCGGCCCTGTGCATACGGCTGGGTGATGTATACGACAGTCAAAAGTTTGGACACACTCTCATTCAGTGTTTTTTTAATTTTATTTTTACTACTTTCTACATTTTATATACACACAGAAGACATCAAATATATGAAGATGAATATATGAACAATCCATATGAGCATCGTCCATGAAAAAACACATATCGGTCGGTACTCTATAAGGGACCTTTTCTTTCATTTTTCTTCATTACATAATCTCATATATCTTGCTTCATATATCTGATGTCTTTTGTGTGTGTATAAAATGTGGAAAGTAGTAAAAAATAAAGAAGAAAGAAGTGTAATCTCATCCCTCTGATGTGCCATTTTGATAAAATCTCTGTTTTGTGATTCACAGATTTTCTCTTGAATGCAGCTCAATGTGCAAATAAACACTAAGAGGTACTTCTCATATGATTTGAGGGCTGATTTTTATCATGTTCGTGGAAACATCCTGACTAAAGTTTTCAAGTTCAAGCCGAGGCTTTGAGCAAAACAAAAATAAACACCAAAATTCAACAGAAAAAATAGAAAAAGGATTTGTATTGTTTCTGTTGAACAAAATATGCCTCATTTTTAATCAATATCACAACATTTTACACTTTAACAAATGAACAAGTTCATTGGTTTGTAGACCATTGTGTTCTGTGTCCTGATTGGCTGAGGGACTGTAGACCATTGTCCATCAGTCTCCTCCGTGTCTCCTGTTCAGTACAGAATGTGTCAGACAAATTTACATAAATGTTGGATCGCAGTGTGACTCTGAAGTGCTTGTAAGGTATTTTCCAGCAGTGCAGTGCTACACCAAACTGGTATCCTGATTTACTAATGTAAGGTAAATAACACGTGGACTGCATGGGCAATCACCAGGACACTGTGGAGACCAGTGTGGGGCTTACAAGGACATGTGGACAATATACACATCTTCTTATCTCCCTCTCACTAAGGAATGTGTGACCCCCACTTTGAGAGGGTTGTAAAACAGTCGCCTTGTTCGACTTTGCCTAAAGTTTCTTAATGTGTAACACCATGCAGACCAGAAGAAGACCTGCCTCACACACACATACACTGAGAGACACTATAAAAGTTGTCAACATGAACATCTCAGGACTGTCTGTCTGTCCTTTCCAGAGAGTTTGTTGCTTCATTGTTCACTTTACCTGTGTGGAACTCATTAAACCCTTCTGACTTTAGTCGTCTTTGACACTTACATCAGAAACGAACATTCTTACATACTGTATGTTTAAGTTTTCTCCTCGACAAAACCCACAATGTCGATGAAACGTTCTGCACCGACGAAGGTTTGAACTTTGTGTTTAAACAAGAGAGAAATGTGAGAAAATGTTAATGCCTGTGTGAGAAAAGTGTATAAAGTGTGTGGTGAGGGTTTACAGCCTAAAACATAAAATAATTGTAAAAAATAAAGCTGATACTTCGCGAATTTCGTCTATTGCGGGTTTTAGAACGAAACGCCCACGATAAACGAGGGACCACTGTAGTCCGAAATTTACAGTAGTAGTAGCCATCAGTACTTTTATTTTCTTCTATCAGACCAAGTAGACTTAAATAAATGCATGTGAATGAACGGGATTGTGATAGTCGTAGTGGTGAAGTTTGGTATTCCACGACTCACCTTCAGTCTGAGCAGAGACACTTTGATGGTGAAGAAAAAGCAGCAGCAGAAACAGAATCCTTAATGAAGTAAAGCCCATAGTCCTCGTCTGTGTCTCCAAACGGCCTCTTCTCAAACGCTCGTAGAAACTTCTATAGGTCCAAACATCAACTTCAGCCGATTCTGATCTGAAACAACAAGCAGAAACAGTAAGAGCGAGAACGTTTAAGCCCCAAAACGCTAAGGTGTATATCGATTTAGAGTACTTTTATTATGATTTTGTGTAAACATGACCATTCGAAACATCATGAAAGTGTGGTCCAGTGTTAAATCAATACTCAAATATAAGTAGAAGTATGTGAGGATGTGTACTTGGAGATAAATGTAAAGGTTCCCAGTCAGTTATGTAACATTAAAACAAAGCATTTATTATATGTTCTAATGGAAAACAGCGGTGGGATTTAATTTGTTTTCTTCGTCCTGCTCCTTTTCGAGCTTAAATGAGAAAAATATGTGAAATGTGCATTATGTGAACTGGATACATGTGTTTGTTAATCAGCTTGAAATACATAAATTAATTGACGTGTGTGTGTTTTCAGAAACTGCAAAAGAATAAAAAAATGAAATGAAATGATGATACAGACCAGATGATAAAGAGCAAAGTGAGGTATATTTAGAACATAAGACAAGATTCATACGTCAATAATTGGTGTTTTTTTGAGTTTAGGATGTGATGATGCTATATTCAAGAGTCAGTTTTGTCCCATTGATAAAAATGTGCTTTGCCGTAGAATATTCAAAAGGCACAGTTTGTGACTAAATCAAACTAGACTAATAAATGCTCAACGGTCACATTTTTATACAGCGTTTTTCCACCTTCAAGTCACTCAAAGCGCTTTACATCAAGGAACCACTCACACATCACACACACATTCATACAACAGTGTACACAGACACTGGGGGCAGGTGGTTAAAGTGTCTTGCCCAGGAACACAACGACAGCATTCATATGTAGGAGCTGGAATTGCACCGCCAACCTGTGGGTCCATGGATCTGCCCGCTCTACCAATTATGTCCATGTCTTTTCATTTTTTTCATTTTCATTCATTTATTTCGAACTGTTACACCTAAAGCACATCTCACAATCTGTTCTTATACAAGCTCGAAAAGGAAGAGAAGAAGAAAACTTGTCAAGTTCCCCCCCTGTCTTCCATCAAGACACAAATCAAACGCTTTATTTAAGACTACATATACATGTCAAGAGCGGGATTCGAACCGCCAACCTTCGGATCAGTGGACAAGCACCAACTAAGCTACTGTCGGCCATAGCTCACTGTATTACATCAAAAATCTGCCTATTAACAATATTAAGTTGGTGGTTCAAATCCCGCACAGGTTGGGGGTGCGATTCCACCTCCCACAGATCAATGCTTTTGTTGTATCCTTGGGCAAGACACTTAATGTATGAACGTGCGTGGGAATGGGTGAGCGGTTCCTTGATGTAAAGCTCTTTGAGTGACTTGAACGTGGAAAAGTTTACCATTTTTACCAATCAGTCTCTCACTCACTACAATCAAACGTCAGCAAGGTGAGAAAAGCGCGTTGCCGAGAGACACAAAAACACCAGATGGAGTTTGAATTTAATCGCCAATATTTCAACCCAAAAAGTCACCTTAATTTGATTCATTTTTTAGGACGTAATAAAACATTTTGTCACATTCGCTGTTACTTTTATAATTAAATCCTCCCTGTATTCTAATATGCTAGCTAGCTCACTGCGTCTCAAAGCTAACAGTCGAGTTTATTAAAGTCAGAAAATATAAAATAAACAACCTATTCAAATTCAAATTAATTAAAATAAAGACTAATTATTTTTATATCTAGAATACTTCAGTTTGTGTTGTTTCAATATTTATTATGCCTCAAAATTAGCATTAGCGTTAGCATTGAGACACAAACATGTCTCTTTCTAAACACAGAAGTGTCTCTGGTGAAGTATTTATTTTATTTGTGTGTTTTTTAACATGTTGTCAGTGACGTCCACCTGCAGCTCCCTGTCCACAGTCTGACCCTAAACCCCTGACCTCTGACCTCTGACCCCTAACCCACCCGCAGCTCCCTCCACTGCCTCATCTTTAAATATTTATTAATTTTAGCGTGACTCTGTAAAAACCTCATTGAGATAAAACTGAACAGGAAGTAGAGACGCTAACAGTGAGGTTGCTGGATGCTGTTTAACGCTAATTAACGCTACAGCCGCACATTATTTAGCCCGCTCAAACATTCTAGACGTTTCCACAAATATGAAGCCGAGAGCTGAGTCCGTTCCATCTGCAGCCGGCCCACTGCTGGACGTGAGACATGCGACCGGTCAGTGCCATAAATATGATCAAAGGATGCATATATCTTGACATGAAGGTTAAATTGCACTTTGTGGCAGCTTACAGATGATTCCAGAGAATATGAATCTATGTTTCCAGAGGTCAAACCAAACATCTGGACGACACACCTGCCCCAGACACGAGGCCAAAATCCCACAGGTCTTTGCCATGACTGATCTCTACTATAGTTATCACGAGGAAGCATAGACAGGATATATATGGGCATAGCTAACCTGCTAGCTGCCACGTTCCTGTCGGCCCTCGCTCTGTAACTGCTGCTGTCAGACTCGTCATTTTGGTCTTAAAATGTTCATATTAACTCGCTCTACATGAACCTAGTGCATTTTGTTTCGCTATTGTGTCTGTAAAATCAAGATATGAACATTAATAACAAACAAATCAGCCGCCTTCTTTCCCTGAGCTCGCTCCCGCTAGCGTTAGCAACAGGTTTGATTGACAGTGTTGCTAAGCACTTGCTACCTGCTAAACCAGTGGTATGAGAGGGAAGTGGCATTGCCTTCAACAGCGTCGCTCCGGATTGGCTCTTTGGTTGCTACGATACTCGCGATCAGAATTCCTAATACGCAACTCAGCTCTAAATTAGCCGCTATATCTGCTAGCCTCGATGAGCTTCATTTGACTGGAGCCGGACGCTGTGGGTGACGTCACACTCACTTAATCCATTTATTTACACAAACTATGGGACAAAGACAGCAGGGCCAATTATTTACAAAGATGTACAAATCAGAACTCTTTTTTGTGCATAAAATGTGTTGTATTTTTAATTTATTGAAGCGATTAGCAGGCTTGATTTGCTAAAACACAGCACCAGTGGCACTAAGACCCTGCCTATATCTTCTATTGTCCATATTCAACTTTCTGATACATTTAACCATGTTCAAAATGCACTTTTTGCGAATACGTTTTGTATTTTGTTGGTTTACTTAACCTTTAACCTTTAACCTTTAACCTTTAACTTTTCTTTTGAGGCATTTCATACAGTGACCTTTAGACGTGGCGAGCTATATTTTCAAGTAAACTGAGGAATTGGAAAACAGCATTTCTTCCACTCGTGAAGGTTTTAGTGTTAGAATAAGAGCGAAGTATGAATTCCACTAAGCAGCTTCTTATCGTTTGTGTTTTAATGTGAACAAAAGTCAAATGATTTCACACATTTTGCTTGCCTTCATACTATATTTTGGCCTTGAAAGACAAAATTCGAACTCTAATCAAGGGTAATGTTTTCTTCTACCTGAGTGTGAAGACGGTGCTTGAGTGTGAGTGACAGGTTCATGAAGCAGTCGCACTGATTGTAAAACACTGCATCGAAATATGAAAAAAAACACTTTAAAGTTAAATTACACATCAGGGTTATTTGAAAAGACACAAATATTATTACTCTCTGTGTTCGATATCTATAAAAGGTGCAAGGGAATGTGTTTTATTATTCAAAAATCCATTTAAAAGCAGCTTACTGAGCAGGGTCACCTCTCCACAGATCTAACTTGTAACTTGAATCATGCGCAGGAAACTCATTTACAGTCTTTACGTGGATTTTTGGGCCATTTTACAGCTTTAAAACGACTTTTTTAGATGAAAAGTCAAAGCAGGGTGATCTGCCATTGCACAGCCAACACACACACATCCCAAAGCCTTAAAAATCCACAATTCTACCAGCGCTGCCATGTACTACACAAATACAGACTGCTCAGCTTAATACAGTTGTCCCTCGCTATATCGCACTTCACCTTTCGCGGCCTCGCTGTTTCGCGCATTGTGTACTGCGTCCTGATTGGCTGAGGGACTGTAGACCATTGTGTTCTGCGTCCTGATTGGCTAAAGGACTGTAGACCATTGTGTTCTGCGTCCTGATTGGCTGAGGGACTGTAGACCATTGTGTTCTGCGTCCTGATTGGCTGAGGGACTGTAGACCATGTGTTTCTGCGTCCTGATTGGCTGAGGGACTGTAGACCCATTGTCCATCAGTCTCCTCCGTGTCTCCTGTACAGTACAGAATGTGTCAGACAAATTTACATAAATGTTGGATCGCAGTGTGACTCTGAAGTGCTGTATGTTTGCAAGTTTTCTCCCCGACAAAACCCACAATGTCGATGAAACGTTCTGCAGCGACAAAGACACCGACGAATGTTTGAACTTTGAGAGAGTTTAAACAAAAGAGAAATGTGAGAAAATGTTAATGCCTGTGTGAGAAAAGTGTATAAAGTGTGTGGTGAGGGGTTTTACAGACAAGAAACATATAGAATTGTAAAAAATAAAGCTGATACTTTGCGGATTTCACCCACTGCAGGTTATTTTTAGAACATAACCCCCACGATAAACAAGGTACCATCATATACAAAGACTAGCCTCAATTCGATGTTATATAGAATCCTGAATAACTATGTAGTGACAACCAGAGCCACAAGTGCCTCCACCAGGGGGCAGTGCATCACACCAAAATGTGAAACATCATTTGCACAAACAGGCTTTTCTTTTAACGCAATAAATCGCCCGACTGAACAAAAAAAACAAGCAAACTATGCAACATCCTGTAGAGAACTCACCCAAACACAGGTAGAACATGCAAACTCCATACAGAAAGTGCTACTTAGCCTCATGCTGGCGATAAACGCAACAAATGGTAAAATGTTATGTTTTAAATAGCGCTTTTCTACCTTTTTAGGCACTTTTTAGGCATACATGGCGAGGTGGGTTAAGTGTCTTGCCCAGGGACACAACAACACCATTCATCTGTGGGCGCTACACTTATTTACAAGGAAAAACTGCAGTGTACCCCACCTTTAATACCACATTATGTTTATAAACTGAAGTGAAAGAACTGCGTAACAAACGGCTCATTTGCCTCGATCTCGCTCCATCAGTAAACACCATTTTCCGTCTCGTGTCGACATATTGTAGCTAAATGTTCCGTGCTGTTGTGCTTGTCTTATGTTTTGCATCAGTTCCATCATTCGCACTCGCCGCAGGAGTCTGTGCATGAGTGTCTATGAGTGTGGAAAGGTGCAGAGACATGTGCACCAGGCGAACATCAAAGTGAAAGAGAAAATCTGCCATCGCTCAGACTCTGTCCCAGATCAGACAGAGACAGGACTTTTGGCTCCTCCATCAGGTCTATGAATCAGACGTACAGCAATAAGACCACAGCACATGATCCTGAGACGGGGTTTTATAACATTTTTCCAAGATCGTTATTGTGTTTTAATAGTTTTAGGATTCATTCATGCATGTTGAAGGAAATAAAAAAATAATAATGATGAGTCAGAGGTTGTGGTGGATTGTGGGAGCGAGTTACAGAGGGTGGGGGCAGAGAAGGTTCGGCTTGCTGTGTCCTGATGACGGGAGTGAGGAGATGAGGAGGTGAGGAGGTGCTGTGTCCTGATGACGGGAGTGAGGAGATGAGGAGGTGAGGAGATGCTGTGTCCTGATGACGGGAGTGAGGAGATGAGGAGGTGAGGAGGTGCTGTGTCCTGATGACGGGAGTGAGTGAGGAGATGAGGAGGTGAGGTGTGCTGTGTCCTGATGACGGGAGTGAGGAGATGAGGAGGTGAGGAGGTGCTGTGTCCTGATGAGGGGAGTGAGGAGGTGAGGAGGTGCTGTGTCCTGATGACGGGAGTGAGGAGGTGAGGAGGTGCTGTGTCCTGAGATGAGGGAGGAGGTGTGAGGAGGAGGGAGTGCTGTGTCTGATGAGGGGAGTGAGAAGGTGCTGTGTCCTGATGAAGGGAGTGAGGAGTTGAGGAGGTGCTGTGACCTGATGAAGGGAGTGAAAAGGTGCTGTGTCTGATGAGGGGAGTGAGGAGTTGAGGAGGTGCTGTGTCCTGAGGAAGGGAGTGAGGAGGTGAGAAGGTGCTGAGTCCTGAAGAGGGTAGTGGGCAAGTGAGGAGGTGCTGAGTCCTCATGAGGGGAGTGAGGAGGTGAGGAGCCCTGATGAGGAGAGTGAAAAGGTGCTGTGTGAGGAGGTGCTGTGTCCTGATGAAGGAAGTGAGGAGTGGAGTGAGGAGGTGCGGTGTCTGATGAGGAGAGTGAGGAGGTGCTGTGTCCTGATGATGGGAGTGAGGAGTTGAGGAGGTGCTGTGTCCTGATGAAGGGAGTGAGGAGTGGAGTGAGGAGGTGCTGTGTCCTGATGGAGGGGAGTGAGGAGGTGAGGAGGTGCTGTGTCCTGATGGAGGAGTGAGAGGAGGAGTGAGTGAGGAGGTGCTGTGTCCTGATGAGGAGGAGAGTGAGGAGAGTGAGGAGGTGCTGTGTCCTGATGAGAAGAGTGAGGAGGTGCTGTGTCTTGATGAGAAGAGTGAGGAGGTGGTGTGTCCTGATGAGGAGAGTGAGGAGGTGCTGAGTCCTCATGAGGAGGTGAGGAGGTGCTGTGTCTGATGAAGGGAGTGAGGAGTTGAGGAGGTGCTGTGTCCTGATGAAGGGAGTGAGGAGGTGCTGTGTCCTGATGAAGGGAGTGAGGAGGTGCTGTGTCCTGATGAAGGGAGTGAGGAGGTGAGGAGGTGCTGTGTCCTGATGGCGGGAGTGAGGAGGTGAGGAGGTGCTGTGTCCTGATGGAGGGAGTGAGGAGTGGAGTGAGGAGGTGCTGTGTCCTGATGAGGAGAGTGAGGAGAGTGAGGAGGTGCTGTGTCCTGATGAAGGGAGTGAGGAGGTGAGGAGGTGCATGCAGTTTGATCTCACTCAGGTGTCAAAAATACTGCTTCATTAAAACAGCAAACACTAAACTTCTGGTCTGAAGCCTCCACAACTCAACATTTTTAAACATGTGACAAAATCCTCAGACACAAAGAGAATCATACGAGATTTTAAATGTCCGAGCACAAACACTGCAGCAGGATATGACACTGAAGAGACCACACACCACAAGCTAAAAGATCATCAGCTGCTTCCTGTTTACAGTAAAACGACTCGCTCTAAAGTTTTCCAAAGATCAAAACATTGTACTTCTGAAAATACAAGTCAAAACCGTGTTATTATTATCTCGAAATGTGCTGCAGTCGTTCAGATAAATGCTTTAGACACAAGAAGTAGAGTCGCTATCGCTAATCTGCAGCAGCTTCAGCCTGATCCTCGCTGTGTGGATGTAAACAGACACATGTGAGGAGCTACTCTCATTTTTTTTACTTTTAAAGAACACTTCAGACTGGATTATAGCGCTGTTTTGTGGACTGGGGGTCGGACAAATTCTTCTGGATAATATGGATGAGAATGCAGCAGTTTAACGTCACAACTTTACAAGAGAAGAGTAATAAAATTGTCTTTAAATTATTTTCACTGTTTCCTGAGTTTGTATCTTGCGCCTCTGTCTCTGTGTTTTATTGGCTGTTGCCGTGGTGATGTTTTGTGGTTACGAATTGATGATATGACGAGCTCGGAGTCGCTCGGACACCACGCAAATGAGATGCAACGGCTTAAAAATCTAACACGGAGATTGTGAATTCAGGAAGTAAAGGAGAAGCGAAACAGGTTCGAAACAGGTTCAAATCAGGTTCAAATTAGGTTCAAATCAGATTCAAATCAGGTTCAAATCAGATTCAAATCAGGTTCAAATCGGATTCAAATCAGGTTCAAATCAGATTCAAATCAGGTTCAAATCAGGTTCAAATCAGATTCATATCAGGTTCAAATCAGGTTCAAATCAGGTTCAAATCAGGTTCAAATCAGATTCAAATCAGGTTCAAATCAGATTCAAATCAGGTTCAAATCAGGTTCAAATCAGGTTCAAATCAGATTCAAATCAGGTTCAAATCAGACAAGTGACCCAGTAGTGCAGCGGTGTCAAAATCAAATTCACAGTGGGACAAAATTAAAAATTAAAGACAAATTCATGGGCCAAACTCAATTTTTTTTTTTAATGGCTGCACCTGTTATGTAATATTTAACCTTTTCATAGGTTAAAATATGTAAAAAACATTGAAATTTCTTGAAATTTCAGAACCTTTTCATATGGAAACAAACTTTAATTTAGCTTAAACGCAAAATCTTGAACAACTCAAGCTTGACATTACAAACAGAGAGAAATTACATTTGAAATAAAAGGCACATCAGTAGTGTTCATTGCTTATTTAAATCAATAAAATAAATTATTTCTCTCTCTTTAACAATTAATTTGGCCGAGGTGGCTAGTAGCTTGATCGCTAATGAGTGTCCACAGAAAAGGAGGAGCGCTTTCTGCTTTCGACAGCAGCGTACTAGCAAAGCATTCTGGGATTCGTAGTATTAGTGGTGCATGCTCTAAATACCAGTGGTTCAGCTCTAATGCACGTTTGATATGATCTCACGGGCCAAATATAATTACACCGTGGGCCAGATTTAGCCGCGGGGCCTGAGCTTGACATGTGCTGTAGTGTGAGCCGGGCTTAACCCAAAACATGTTCAGATCTGTGGATTTTTTTCCTCTTTTTTGGCACATTGTTTTATAAGTTCTCAAAAATGTAAAGTAGTTCCAGGAGTGACTGGTTTACATTGGTTACACTGGTTTAATCTTATAAAAGTCTAAAATATCAGCTTTAAATGTGATTTGAGTGTGATTAAGTGAATGAATAATGCAGCAGATTATAAAGCTACTCCCAGAACAGAGAAAGTCTCATTTGTTTCTTGTTCTTGGTGGTAAAAAAGTTTAAAATATGACTCTTTTTTCCAAATGCATTGATATAGTGTAGTGTGAGTAGGTCAGGGCCAAACTGCAGGAGAGTTCAGTGCCTTTGGAGAGGGAAGTTGAAGTGTGACGTCATGTGTTCACATACCTCCACCGCACAGATCTGCCCCTGCATGTGCTCCACAAACAACACTCCAATGAATGAACTGGTGTCTAACTACGGGTATAGGCAATAAGGATAAAAATATGTGTTTTTCAGATGATATTTTTACATTTTAACGTCAGGATGGAGCTAAAAGTGTCTGTAAATGTGTTGTTTAAGAGTCAAGTATCGCACAAAACGTCAATGGAACTAACAAACCACAAATATAGAATAAATGTAAAAAATAAAGCTGATTCTTCTTTTTAGAACATAACCCCCACGATAAACGAGGGACCACTGTATTTATTATTTAAAACTAAGAAATACGACTTTGTATTTGCACTTTTGAGCTTATAGACCACAACCAAGGCACTGCTCCTGTATCGCAATAAAGACTGTGCCCAGACTTGCAATATGAGCAGAGGGTTTGTAGTTCTGGGGTAAATGCTCTTTCCATTCAGCCCCAAGAAAAAACGCTAAAGATGTTTTGGCGTATGGCGTCTGTCTCCATGGAAACAAACAAGGTATTTCTTTTAATATGACATGTAATATGAATAAAAGTAAGATAGATACTTAAATTGTGGAAAAGTTACATTTTCTATCTTTAAAGTTATAATAAATAAAGTTCTGCTGGTTTAACTACAGATTTTTAGCGTCTTGTCTCAGTTTTTCCTCCACACTGCTTATGTCTTTGCCTGGAATGTTCCACACTTGGCATTAAACTCATCCGTCTCCATGGCAACAAACAGATGACAGCGCCAGACCGAGTTACAGGTCAGATCTGCGGTAAGGCGACTCGCTCACAGTAAGAACGCACGGTATCAAGGGGTTTTTGAGCGATAAAAACACCTGCAACTGAAAAGATGTGAGCGATAAGTCTAAAGTCACACTGCGGAACATCAGCGTGATAATATCTCCATGGCGACAAACAAGCAGCAGACTTTACTCTTGAAAAGTTACAGAGTGCAGCTTTAATCAGTGGTGGAAGAAATAGTAAAAGTGAAAGTAAAAATACAGATATTGGAGCAAAAAATAGTCAAATAAAAGTAAAAGTATCACATGGAAAAATCTACTTAAGTAAAAGTATTAAAGTACCTGTTTAAAATGTACTTAAAGAGCAAAAAGTAAGGGTATTTTCTCGAAATTTTGAGCTCTAATAAAGCTTTAAATGTGGTGATTTTGATAAAGATTTGAGCTGAATCGATATTTTTTTCTGTTTTAATTTGTATATTTTTATTTGCTCAAATTATGAAAGTGTTAAAAATAAACCCTCAGACTTTTCAGCAGGTCTTAAACTATCATAAAAAGCACTTTTACTTTTCAGTCCTGTTCAAAAATGTAGTGCAGTAGAAAGTACAGATACTGATGTCAAATGTAGTGAAGTGAAAGTAAAAGTATCCACTGCAAAAAGGTAAAAAAGTACTTAAGTAAAGCACAGATACCTAAAGTTTACACTACTTACACACAGTACTCTGCCTCAATGTGTAAAGCTAACACTCAGATTACATTAACACATGCTAACGTAGCGCTGACGTGCTAAAGCATACCTAAAGAGGCATGTCCTAGCACGGAGCTAACAAAACAGCCCCATTCATTTAACACGCAGGTTTTATCTCTTTACAACGTGCTAATAAACACAGCATGACGCCCGTTACAGCGTTAATATTCATGAATGCACCAGCGCACCTATAATGCGTGTAGATCCCTCATGTTTTATTCAGATACCAGTTTTTTTTAGTCGCAAAGGATTGTGCAAAAACCCAGCAGAAAAAAGCCGACGTGGAGTTAATTCATTCAAGACGTTAGCCCGGACCTTGAGTATCAGAGGGGACGCGGCGCAGCTCGTAAAGCGACGCCAATAGACACTAAACGCAGCGAGAGGGGCCATTACGCAGTAGTTGGGAAGTTAGTTTGAAGAAAGGCCTGAAGATGTGGTCATTGTGCAGATATGAGATCGTAACAAGGGGATTTCAAGGGCCATTCGGAAGCGAGAGAGATTCAAGAAGTTACGCCGACTTTAAAGGGCCCGTGTCACTCTGCTCTCTGATTTCTGTTATATAATGTCGTTTCCTCGTCACAAACAGACCTGGAGTTGCGTTTTGTTTCATTCACACATGTTTAACGCAAATTTAAGCTCTTCTCTCGAACTGAAAACACTCTGTTCCACCGTGTGATGTCATCAAGTGGTAATACAGGAAGTGCTCTAATGTTTTTTTTTTATTCCACACAGCTTCACTAGAATCATTTGGATCATTTGCAACACTGGAATTGCCATTTTTTTACTGAACTAAAGTTAAAAAAGTAGCTGCTAACTTGAAAACTACCACTTCATGACATCACAAGGTGCAGCAGAGCGTTTTGAGCTTTGGAGGTTATTACATTATAACATGACTTAAAGCTCAAAAGAGTCAGTTTTGCGTAATACAGGACCGGCGTTTTACTTGTTTTACTGTTTTTTTTTATGGCTGACTTTCACTTTACATTAATATCATCAACTCTTTTAACAACTGTAACAAAACTCTACCGATATATTTCTAGATGTTTTTGCTGGAAATAAAAGCGAAAAATGTAGCACTTTTCCACCTTCAAGTCACTCAAAGCGCTTTACATTAAGTTACCAGTGGATACAGACACTGGGGTTGAGGTGAAGTGTCTTGCCCAAGGACACAACAATAGTATTCATCTGTGGGAGCTGGAATCGCACCGTCAACCTGTGGGTCACTGGATTGAGCCGCTCAACCGATGATGTTTAAGTCAAGAGCGAGATTTTACTAGTTTAAATGTTTTTTTTTACGATTGATTTCTGCTGTTATCATGAGTAACTTTCAGATTTTGCTCAATATTTTTTGACAGTAGTGACAAAGTGACGTCTTTTATCCACTTGGTTTTTGATTTTTAAAGTAAATAGACACATCGACCAGATCTAAACTATTTCAAAGTAGTATCACAATATTAAAACTTCAAACTTGATTTTTATAGTAAGGAAACGACTCAAAATAATCTCTGATACCACAAAAATAATAATTAATAAATAAATATAAAAAATTAAATAAATAATAAATAACAATTAAATAAATAAATAAATAAAAATAATAATTAAATAGCTAAATAAATATAACTAAATAAATATAGATAAATAAATAATATTCAAAGAACTAAAAAATAAAAATAAATAAATAAATAAAAATGAATGAATAAATAAAATAAATTAAAAAACACACATTTTTGCCAATAGAATGTAATTTACAACACATAATATGCCCATGTGCTGTTTTGAAAAAGATCAAAATCATTCCTAAAAGTATTTGGTCCAGTTTGGTCCTATGTAATGTAATATTTTTGGTATTTGGTTTGGAGTCCATAAGTTTGGATACAGGTTTCAGCTCTGTTTAAAACCTCCATATTCTGATTCTATTGGGTCCAAACTTGTCACTTACCATCATCTGCTGAGAGCATAATTTTCTTCCCGGTGCAAGTTTGAGTCCAGGATTATCAGAAAAATCAAAACACGTGAATCCAGTTGAGCAGGAAATCCAAATATATTCCCAAAGTGTGTTTTTGTGGAGTTTGAGTGTGAGTTTGTGAGTTTGCAGGAGCCGGAGGAGGTGTGTGCAGAGGAGTGACTAACACTGTCGAAAGTTTCAGGGAGGGGAGGAGGAGGAGGAGAAGGAGGAGAGAAGGAGGAGAAGGAGACGTAATAAACCTAAAAGAAGGGAGGAGGGGTGAGAGGTGAGCCCGGTGACCCCGTACAAGCAGAAATGCATTGTGGGAAGTGTCTCCTGGTGCATATGCAGTGTTGTGTTGTACTGAGAAAACACAGGCAGAGTACACACTTAATACGACTGTGTGAAAGTATTAAAGCCCCTGTTTAAAATGTACTTACAGAGGAAAAGTAAAAGTATTTTGGGTATTTTCCGAGGTTGTATGAAGCTTCAAATGTGGTGATTTTGGTAAAAATTTGTGCAGAACTGTTTTTTCTGGCTGTTTTTATTTGTACATTTTTGTTTGCTCAAATTATGAACGTGTGAAAAATAAAACCTCCGACTTTTCTGCAGGTTTCAAAGTATAATAAATATACTTTTACTTCTCAGTCCTGTTCCAAAATGTACCAGAGTAGAAAGTACACATACTGCTCTCAAATGTAGTGAAGTAAAAGTCAAAAGTAGTCAGTTTTTTGTGTATTCTGGTGCAGTTACGCTTTCATTTGGTGGCATTCAGAGTACAGTTACTCTTCTAAATACATTGCAGTACTTGATCACACAATTTTGACTTCAAACTGCACAGAAGCGGTGAGACAAATATAAAACACAGCTCTTGACGTGACATGACGCTGTTTTTAATCCTGTGTTGAGTTTTTACACTAGAATTTAAATGTGACTCTGTGTAAAAGTATTCAAAGTATTCGGACTGCAGTAGTCTGATTGGACCATGTAACAGAACACGCTACGGAATATATTTTAATGTTTTCAAGAATCTTTAGGTATCTGTGCTTTACTCAAGTACATTTTACAGTGGATACTTTTAACTTTTACTTCACTACATTTGAGAGCAGTATCTGTACTTTCTACTCCGCTACGTGTTTGAACAGGACCGAAAAGTAAAAAGTACTTTTCACATGATTTGAGGGGTTATTTTTTACCATATTTGTGATCTAAAGTTTTCAAATTGAAGAAATTGATTCGTATTGTTACTGTTGAGCAAGATATGTGTCATTTTTCATGTACATCACTTCATTTAACTTAATTTAAACTTTCAGACATTAACAAAACTTGTGTGAAATACTTTTACTTTTACTCTAAAGGTACATTTTTAAATACTTTTACTTAAGTAGACAGTAACTTTTGACATCTGTATCTGTACTTTTGCTGAAATGACAAAACATAGTACTTCTTCCAGCGCTGTTAAAAGTATTTTCCTCATTACTGTGTACTACATGTGCTTCAGTGTAACTGCAGACGGACTAACGCCGAGCTGAGCCGCGTCTCGTCTGTCGTCGGCGTCGGACGGGAGCGTGAGGAATGCACTGCAGGTCAAACTGACACGTGTTTGAAGTCGGGACGACTCGCGACGACTCCAGCGGGAAAATAAAAGATGATGGGAAGCGGTTTGGGAGTAAACAGATGGAAATAATCCCCGTTTCAACACGAGTTAACATGGGGTTTAAAGAAAAACATCTGTTCCCTCTGTAAACGCGTGTCCTCAGCAAAAACGAAACTGAAAGGCGACAGACTGACTGACCGTGTGGTGTTGGGGCCGTGTGCTGTGTTTGAATCCAGGATTTGGAGATGATAACATGATTTAAATGAGAAAATGTAGTAGTATTTTCTCATTTTCTTCTCATTTTAAGGTGAACTGTGGAACACGTCTCCATGAAGTCCCACACACAGACTGTACGAAGACGTGGACTGAGTGAGCGTGACGTCACCCACAGCGTTCGGCTCCAGAAAATGAAGCTCGTCAAGGCTAGAGAAGGTATAGCAGCGAATTAGGAGCTCAGTTTCATATTTGGAATTACAATCGTGAGTATCATAGCAACCAAAGAGCCAATCCGGAGCGAGGATGTTAAAGCTAACGCCCCTTCCCGCTAGTTTGGCAGGGAACGGGCGCTTAGCAATGCTGTCAATCCAACCTGTTGCTAACGCTAGCGGGAGCAACCTCGGAGAAGAAGGCGTCTGATTTGTCTGTTATTAATGTTCATATTTTAAAATGAAATAAAAACAGCAAGATCACATAGAGCGAGTTAATACGAACATTTAAGACTAAAAAGACAGGTCTGACAGCAGCAGTTACATAGAGAGAAGACACAGTTTTTCAATAGAAAGTGAATTGGAGCCAGAATCGATCGTGCCCATGCTAACATCCTATATGTAACACAGTGGCTAGCAGGTTAGCTTTGTCCATTTATATATACAGTCTATGGTTTCACAGTGTTGACTTTATCTGATGTGTTTGTTCTTACTGTGAGCAGGGTCACCTCTCCACAGATCTGACCTGTAATTTGGCCTGGCAGCGTCCGGACTTGTCTTTATAGAGATATACAAGTTGAATGCGACTCTGAAACAGGAAATTAAAGCTGTAACATTGCCATGGAGACGAGCTGGTGGTGGAACAAAGCATCTTTAAATCAGACATATTCTGCAAAATGGACTTTTCATGTTATAGTCATTTCTTCTTATTTATTCTCTGAAGTTTTAGGAGCGATTCATGCAGGTTTGAGTATCTTTAATCGCTTATTTTCAAGACGCCATTTTGTCGATCAATCCCCGTTTTCACCTCCACCTGTCCACGCCCACTGTGACGTACACACTTTGTTCTTCAGTTTTATTTTTTCAAAGGATTCGGCAGTGTCGCGTCGTAATTTTGGTACAAATGAACAAAAAAATCAGTTGCTCACTCTCTGCTGTGATGTGCTCTGTCCATAGGGGGCGCCGACAGCTCCACGGCTCTTTGTTGCGATGACGTTTTCGGCGACCATTGGACACCGCAGTTTTCTAACGAGGAAGTCAGCGGATTTGCTTCTTTTATTAAGTCGTTTTAGATGAATTTTGTGATTTAAAATGTGTAAATTATAAGAATGATCCACGAGTGTCAGAGATTATAACGATTGAGCGACACAAGCACGATACGGAAATGTAAATCACTAAGGGGAAAAAACTTCTCCTTGCATTCTGATGTGTCTGTTTCCTCGTCAGCTACAAAATGCAAATTGAGCTGTTTAATCACAAGATGCAAATACATAAATCCCGGGTTTAAAAGCTGCAGTGACTCAGACTCTGAAACCTCGTCGTTCTCGGGCTCATTCGTTTTGTTTTGACAGTGGCAGCTCGGTTTCAAGTTTGTATACTCCTCCATAAACCCAAACCAAATACGCCGTAAAGCGAATACCTTGTCAAAATAAGGGGGATAAAGGTGTCACTTTTAAAGCCTTTGTTTTGTGAGGTTTGGGGGAGTGGGGCGTCTCAAACTGTGGCCCACGATCCACAAGACGCTTTATAAACCCCGAGCAGCTGTCAGCGCGAGACAAGCACTAACTCACAACTACAGACAGTGTGTACAGTCTGCGCTCTGACGGGTCGGGCAGGTTTACGGCGCACATGCTCGCTTTAAAGTCACACTCTGGAACTTTTTAGACAGGAAATAGACTCGAATAAGCAGGAGATTTCTTTAGATTTTGGTTGTGAAAACAGAGACAGATGTGATGGAAGAAGTGCTTGATTTTGTTAAGTAAAAGTACAGATACTGGACCAAAAAATAAATAAAAAAGAGTCAAGTAAAAGTAAAAGTATCACATGGAAAAAGCTGCTTAAGTAAAAGTATTAAAAATGTTTAAAAATGTACTTAAAGAGTAAAAAGTAAAAGTGTTCTGCGCAGATTTCGAGATCTAAAAAAGCTTCAAATGTGGTAATTTTGATAAAGATTTGAGCAGATTTTGTTTCTAGCTGGTTTTATTTTTTGTGTACAGTTGTCTCTCACTATATCGCGGTTCACCTTTCGTGGTCTCGCCGTTTCACTGATTTTTTTTGTTCAATTTTGCATTTGTAAAAAAATTAAACTGATACTTCGTGGATTTCGCCTATTAGAACATAACCCCCATAATAAAGGAGAGACCAGTGTATTTGTGTTTTGTTCAAACTATGAACATGATACAAAAAATGTAAAACAAAAAACCAAAAAAAACCCAACAACTCAGACTTTTCAAACTGTCATAAAAAACACTTTCACTTTTCAGTCCTGTTCAAAAATGTAGTGGAGTAGAAAGTACAGAAACTGCTCTCAAATGTACTGAAGTAAAAATGTACTTACATAAAGTACAAATACTTAATAATTCTACATAAGTGCAGTACTTTACTACTTGTACTTTTACTCCTGCTGGTTTCTATAGAAATGTTGTTCCTTTGGCTATAATATTCCGCACTATGGCTTATTTAGTACTATTGCTCCATGGACAATGTTCTTATCTCCATTATGCAGCTCCAGAAAGTTACACACTGTATCTTTAAATATAACCATAAAGTGAATATATAGGTAGATTAGTTAGATTTATTCCAGTGTGTATCAGAGCCTCCTCATGTGATGTATTGATGTCCTAAGGTCTGTCCGAGGGCACGTCTGCTCCTCCTGACCTCCTCCTGACCTCCTCCTGACCTTTGACCTCAGAGGACAGGGTTAAAGCTCAGATCCATCAGAACCACCGAGGCGTTTGAACATGCAGCTCTCCCTCTCTCCAGGACTAAAGCCTCACACAGCGACGGGACATTCACATGAAAACCTCTCTGCTGCTGCACAAGGACAAAAACGTTCACTTAAGCTTTGCCCGACCTCAAGTTAAAGAGCAGTTGGGCAGAAAAGGCAGAAGAGAAGGAAGAGAAGGAGAAAGAGGAGGAGAAGGAGAAGGAGGAGAGATAACTGGGAGCAGGGAGCAGGGTCCAGGGGGCAGGAGCCAATGAGCCGCTGCAGTGTGAATGTGAACGAGAAGAAAGAGACGAAGAAGAGGTGGACTCAGACTGGGACCATTATCTGCCTAACTGTCCATCCATCTATCTGTCCATCCATCTATCTGTCCATCTATCTATCCATCCATCCATGTATCCATCTGTCTGTCTGTCTGCCTCTCTATCACTCTCTCTATCTCTCTCCTCTCTCTCTCTCGCTATCTGCCTTTCCCCATCTGTCTCTTTCTTTCTCTCTCACTATCTGTCTCTCTCTCTCTCTCTCTGCTCTCTGTCTGTCTCTCTCTTTCTCTATTTGTCTCTCTCTCTGTCTCTCTCACGCTGTCTATCTCTCTTTCTCTCTCTCTCTATGTCTCTCTTGCTATCTGTCGCTCTCTCTGTCTTTCTCTCCCTCGTTCTCTCTGTCCCTCTCTCTCTTTCTCTTGCTATCTGTCTTTCTTTCTCTCTCTATCTGTCTCTCTCTCGCACTATCTGTCTCTCTCTGTCTTTCTCTCTCTCTCATTCTCTCTGTCTTTCTCTCTCTCTCTCTATGTCTCTTTCTCTGTCTCTCTCATGCTGTCTGTCTCTTTCTTTCTCTATCTGTCTGTCTCTCTCTCTCTCTTGGTTTCTCTATCTGTCTCTCTTTCTCTCTTGCTATCTGTGTCGCTCTCTCTGTCTTTCTCTCTCTTGTTCTCTCTGTCTCTCTCTCTCTCTCTATCTGTCTCTCTCTCACTATCTGTCTCTCTTTCTCTCTCTCTCTCTCTCGCTCGCTCTATCTATCTGTCTATCATCCATCTCTATCAGTTTTCCCTTACTTCTGTGTCCTCTCACACCTCTCTTATATTTACACAGCAGTCCTCTATCTATCTATCTATCTATCTATCTATCTATCTATCTATCTATCTATCTATCTATCCATCCATCTCAGTTTTCTCATACTTGTGTGTCCTCTTGTCCTCTCACACCTGTCGTTCTGTAGTCTCCCTGTAATTGTCATTGCTGCTTGTTCCTGCTGTATCCCTGTTGTGTCAGGAGGGGGCGCTGTGCGTGTTTATGAGTCTGTGTTCTGTGTCCGAAAAGCAGAGAATCAGTCGTCCTGTTACTGGTTTTATACAGACGCGAGGCTGAGTTCAGAGGTTTGTAATAAACACATTTCTATCCCTCTTTTCCCTCACTCCCCTGTCCTGTCACACCTCTCGTCCGTTTACCCAGAAGCCCTCACTGTCGTCTCCGGTAACAGCTGAGCGCTCCCTCCCCTTTAACGCTTACCCCGCTCTCTTAATTCTCACATCTGTTAAATTTGTCCCTGTGGTGTTGCTGTAGCAGGTGTGATGATAAATGCATTAACACGGGGAGCATTAACCAGCGCTGCCTTCGCTAAGTCCACGCCGTTACCAACAGGGCCTTCCCCCGCCGTCACCGGGGCAACACAAAACAGGCCGAGCTTTGATTAAAACCTCGCTGTAGGCTAACCGCTAAACAATCCGGCGTGTTGGGAGCAAAGGGGAAGATTAAAAATACAGGAAAACAGTTTGAAAATGGGAAAAAAGTGAATTACTAAAGTGTTTGGGATGTAAAGGGGCGTGTGGGGAAAGAGGGAGGGTTTATATCACGCAGATGTGCGTAGTCTGCGGTGTATCGGGACTTTTATTAAATCATTTAAAGAGGTAATATTATGCAAAACACTTTCAGAGAGTTTTTTTTACTTACAGATATTTTTTTTTTTTATCCTGTATTCTTCATAGTTTCGATCTTAAATGCTTTACAAAACTGTAAAAGGAAAGAAAAAAGCATAATATGGGTCTTTAGTTTATATTAGCGGGGGGCCCATGTGAGGCTTCTTCCCCCGGGCCTCCGAATTTCTGTGGACGGACCTGGGTAGCGTTAGCGTAGCTTAGTTGAGGGGCTTAAAAATAATGAAAACATATTACACCTTATATATTCTGCTTAAAAGAAGTATTTAAAAGGCTTCAACAAAACTGAGAAACGTGTGGTGCCACTGGTGACTTACAACAGAGTGAAGAATGGTATTAGCATTAGCGTAGCGTTAGCATTAGCGTTCATTCTGTGTAAATCTGGCCTTTATGTGTCCATGTCTCGTAGCTTCTCGAGGATCGTTTTTTCTCTAATTTGATGAAATATAAAATGAAAGGATTTGTGAAAACTTCGCTGGTCCGTTCACAGATGCAGTACTGTCGCCGGTGGGTCTGAAGCTCAGCTAATTGTGCCGTTTCTCACAGAGCAGTTTAATTAAAGAGGATTTCACTTCAACTACAATGAATATTTATTGTTGCACTAACTGTGAGACTGGGGACTGTACCTTCAGAGTATCAGAGAACAGTGTGTAAATGTCAAAAGTACTTATGTTGGTAGAAATGAACAGTGATGGTATTCTGTTACAGTAGCAGTAGTAGTAGTAGTAGTAGTAGTAGTAGTAGTTGTTGTAGTGCTATTCGTAGTAGTAGCAATAATAGTAGCAATAGTACTGGTAGCCAGTGACGTGCGGTCAGGTGTCTGGTGATCTGTCATCACAGAGAAAAAATAAATGAAATAGTTATATTTATCCAATGATTTGTACTGTAAAGTTATTTTCTATTTAACTTGCATTTTTATTCTTTTTTTTTTACTCTCAAAATCGCTGAATTTTTACGTTTACCGTTTGAAATCCTGAGAAGAGACGCGTGTGGTGAGGCACAGGCCGTTCGTGCCTCACATGGACTCACTGTGCTGTAACTAAGCTGCTGCTTTAACTCTTTAAGGGCTGAGCACATTATAACGGCTGTGAAAAGGCGCCGGGTGAGGCACACAGTTACCCTGCCTCATGTTAGGAGGCGCTCATAGCCCAGGGATTCTTGTAACTCCCGCAGAATAGGGGCCGCAAACTACAATTTAGAGTTAGCAAGTCAACTTTAGCAGTTCACTTTTTTCTTCTTGTCTGGCCCTACTTTTTAAATGGAGGAAGATACATATTAAAGCTCAAACAGTTTTCTAAACTGGACTTTCGGTCGAAGCAGGAGGTTATAATTAAAGGACCGAGACCAACGCTAAAGGAGCTAAATGGTTTGCTACAGACGACGGGATGAAAGACTCGCTCTTTTCAAACAGAGACGTACAAAATGATAAGAAATTTAATGACTTCAATCCACTGAAAATTGGGGAACCAGAATAAGGATAAAAAACAATATAAAACCAGCTTATTATTTCATACTAATTAGAGCTATTTCATGCTGTCTTCGGAACTTTGATTTTGAAATTATTTTTTATTCTGGCCCTAAGTCACTGGGAGAGAGAAAATGACTGGGGCCAAATGTACTGACACCTTGTTTATATGTTTGTAAATCTGTGACACATCAGTGCCTCACCAGCCATGAACCTCACCACACGTCACTGAGTCAGAGATATAACACCACACAGTAATATGAAATAAATTACTATGATCTAATTTTGAAAATCAATCTATTGTCTAAAGAAAGATAGTTTTTTTATTATCATCATATCAGAATCAGTAATGAGGACTGAGTAAATTCCTTAGTGTTGAAATCGAGTTTGAAAGTTTAGTATCGTGACAGCACTAATATAAAGACAAAACAGTATACAGCAGGAGGTCTGGAGCAACATACAGGCGGATATAAGAGTACATCTAGACAGAACTTGGATAATATTCTTTGTGTGTACATTATTTTTAATCTGTTTGTGTCATGATCCACGTGTTCCTGTCCTTGTTGTGCCTCCTGTGTTCTCCTCTCCCCCTCACTCACCTGCTTGACTCCGGAGCTGGGCGGAGTCCCGGCTCCTCCCGCACACACCTTAGGTCCATCAGCGCTAATCACCACCACCTGCCGTGGATAAGAGGGGCCAGGACCAGTCACTCGGCGTCAGATCGTCCGCGTGTCTATGTGACTACTCCAGTTCTGCTTTTTGCAACTTCAACTGCCCAAAGTGCTTCACATAAAAAGTCAACAAAAAACAAATATACCGATGATACAATGCACAGGAAAAGAACCATAGAACAATAAAACACCAGTAAAACAATGACATCCTGCCTAGCTACAATTAAATTCCAGGGAGAAGAGGTGGGTTTTCAGTATAGTAGTGGATTGCGTTAAAGACTGCGAGGATATGACAGGTGGAGGGATAATTGTATGTAAGGTCAGCATCGAGACAAGTTGCATCTCAAAAGAGCAAGTCATTTTCAACCCTTCAAATGGCACATTTTGAGATCAGAGCTAACATCAAATTTTTAACTAAACTAAATTGGAAACCTGTTAAGATCATAGGGTTAGTTGAAGACATCCATCGCCAAAAAACGTCGCGGAAAACTGCACAGTCAAATTTAGTTTCATCATGACACTGCCCCTGCACATTCTTCACGAGTTGTCAGAGCCCGATTGCGCGAATTTCGATGGGAAACACTTCCACATCCCCCTTATAGTCCAGATCTAGCTCCCTCAGACTTTTTTTTTTTTTTTTCCAAAACTGAAAGAACACCTCAAAGGCACCGGATTTACGTCTTTAGATGAAACGAAAAAGCAAGTGATTTCATGGAGCCAGAGACATCGCCCAGAATTCTACCAGGAAGGAATTTACAGGTGGAAACATAGATGCAAAAGTGCAAAATTTTGGCATTTGTCTGAGAACTTTTTGACTCACCCTCGTATAAAGAAGAATAATCCAGATGCATGCTACAAATGCGTAAATAGCTTTTTTGGGTTTGGTCTGTTCACACATCCTGTTTTTGCAACATTGACTCTTCAACTGTCTATGTTGAGCAAATATCATCTGAATGTCTGTGCACATAGATGATTCCTTACGGTCAAGTCATGTCCTGGTTCAGATCCCGGAGAGTACTTTTACAATAGAGCGGACACCTGGGATTAAGTATACCTGTGGAGTATTTAAGTCTTGCTTTTGGGGCTGGACGTCACAGGAACCATGGACCAAACTCTGCTGAGTCTTGTACTGCTCTCCGCCTGCGCAGCCCTCTGCCTGGGTAAGTTTAAAGTGCATTTTAGACTATTCCATTTCACTAAATCATGCATTTTTTATTTTGTAAAAGACTCTTGCCTATTTTAATTTTTTTATTTTACAATTTTAGTGACGTTTATCATTTCACTTCCTAGTTGGACACAGTAGCGGGACAAATGTAGAGGTAAACTGCTACCTAGCAACCATACTGTAGTTTTAATATAGTTATGAACAGACTAGTAACGATATATGACAACGCCTCTGTTTTGTAAAATTAGTGTTGAATCTGTCACTGTATTTTGGATGGAATTGATGACATGTGTGACCTGTATTTTTGTACTTTTCTCCACTTGATGTAAAACTATGATACATATTTGCCACAGGTACTATCCCACCAAACAAAGTAATGATGAACATGTGTTTGGGGCATGCGTCAGTGTTTTGGTTGCTTTCCTTCAGGTTCTCTTGGAGGCGGGAAGCTCCAGTGTGATGAACGCCTCAGAGAGAATGTGATGTTCTCCATTGATCGAGCCCGTGTCAGGTACTCCCCGAGTGCGCTCCACTGTCAGGTCATGTGCACCCAGGATCCGTCCTGCGTGGTTTTTTGCCTTCCATGAGCCGTCTCGAAAATCCAGGTACAGTAAAGCTATATTCTACTGTCCAAATATTAAATAATGTAATAATCATTTGTTACTTCAGTGAAATATTACTCAAGTAGGAATGCTGCTAGAAAAGTACTCTCTCTTACTCAAGTAAATGTGACTGATATAGTTACATAATGCACCTTTTACTACAAGATTTGGATGTTCTTTGTCAAAGTCCGAATGGTCCAGTATGATTTGGTCCCAGTTTTGAGCCATTTCAGACCTTTATTGTTTCTTTACCACAGGAAGTACTTCTGTTACATGTGGAAGAAAGGAAATCTCAAGATTGAAAATAGTACTGGAATCACCTCTGGATACAATCTACGAGGCTGCTCTCAGCTAAAAAGTAAGTTCAACTGGGAAGGGGGTGGGACCTACCACTGTTCTTGATTAGTAAGATGGGTTTAGTCCTGGTTTAGACCTGGTTTAGTCCCATTTTAGACGTGGTTTAGTCCTAGTTTAGTCCTGGTTTAGTCCTGGTTTAGACCTGGTTTAGTCCTGGTTCAGTCCTGGTTTAGAGCTGGTTTAGAGCTGGTTCAGTCCTGGTTCAGTCCTGGTTTAGTCCTGGTTTAGTCCTGGTTTAGTCCTGGTTTAGACCTGGTTTAGTCCTGGTTTAATCCTGGTTTAGTCCTGGTTTAGAGCTGGTTCAGTCCTGGTTCAGTCCTGGTTTAGAGCTAGTTCAGTCCTGGTTCAGTCCTGGTTTAGTCCTGGTTTAGTCCTGGTTCAGTCCTGGTTCAGTCCTGGTTCAGTCCTGGTTTAGAGCTGGTTCAGTCCTGGTTCAGTTCTGGTTTAGTCCTGGTTCAGTCCTGGTTCATATGTCCCTCTTCTCCTCAGAACCTTGTTTTAATGAAACATACGAGGGAGTGAAGTTCGGTCCAAGGCCATATGTCACTGTTGGAGCTGACGACCTCGACCACTGCCGAGAAAAGTGCCGCCAAGACGAACACTGCGAATTCTACACCTACTACCCCAAAATGTACAAAGCAAATACTACTTATTACACAACACCACACATGAGCAGTACTTATCTGCATGTACTTGAGTCATTTTTTTAAGTAACTGTAGATTTAAAAGTAGTTTTCAACTTTATTTCTAATTCAATGCAAGGTATTTTGGGAAACTCCTACTCACTTAAAATGATTTGAGTGTCTAGACATGTATAATTTAACAGAAATGAAATTAGAAGAATAATGCACAAAATGTACTTCAATAAATGTGACCTAATGCCTTTCCTTTTTATGTGTAGTTCCTGGTGTCAGCTCAAGTTCACGATGCCGATCCCCGTACCTTCTTTTCAACCCTCGGATAACATCTTCAGTGGATTCTCCCACAACCTGGACACAGACTTTGGCTCTGGAGAAAGTGTGTAAATGTTTATTCCTGCATCAACTATATTTAACCTCTCCACTGTTGATGTCAAAATAAGTCAGCTGTGTTCTATATGCATCCAATTACAAATCGTTTCATTCTGCGATAATCAGCGAGTGCATTGTTAGCATGGTAGTTACTATGAAACTCCACTATAGTCTCTAAAGGTTGTGAAAATTGTGGTAAGTAATAAAAAGATGCTTGGAATGCAGAAGGTGAGTGAAGAATGACTTTGGACCACTGCAAAACGTTAAAAATGAAATAGTTTTGCTTTTCACGTTTTTAAGACTTAAAAATAAGGTGCAGTGCCTTTAATGGGACTATTAAAAATATATGTTGGAGGGGGCTGGAGGTTGGGCAGGGTGTTAGCGTAGACTGACCATATACAATGTATTAAGAAAGGCTAGAGACATCATGGATACTGTTGCGGTGGCATCTTGAGAGTGAAGGGAAAGCAAAATTGTAATTGAAAATAATGTAAAAACAGGGCCCGGACTCCCTAGGGGGTTCTGGGCATGTCCCACCGGGAGGAGGTCCCGGGGAAGACCCGGGACATGCTGGAGGGACTATGTCTCTCGGCTGGCCTGGGAACGCCTTGAGGTCCCATCGGAGGAGCTGGAGGACGTGCCTGGGGTGAGGGAAGTCTGGGAGTCCCTGCTTAAACTGCCGCCCCTGGATAAGCAGAAGAAAATGGATGAATGGTAAAAACAGGGCCAGAAAATTCATTGATTAAGGGGCTTAAACGGACATATATTGATACTAAAAGTGCAGCCACTGATAAATATTCTGTTTCGCCAGTTCTCTATCCTTTATTAATACCTCATTAGCCACATCTCTGTCAGACCCAGCTGTGCTTTTTTAAACATACACAGAGTCAATGTCAACGTCCTTTCTTCCCTGTGACAGAGTGCCCCACTAAGTTGTATAAGGACAAGCAGCTGAAGAGTGGACGTTATTGCAAAATATCCAGTGCCATATCTGCCCTGCACTGCCAGGCTCTGTGCAACATAAACCCCCGATGTCGCGTCTTCATGTACTTCAGGTGGGGTTCAGACCACAAGCACGTCTCAGCCAGTTAGAGGCACGTTTACAGGTCTGATCTGTTTCTTTTCTATGTGGCAGAGGACACACAAATGGACACAACTGTCACATGTCGTGTCACAGAAGGGCGAGCTCTGAGCGCGTCACAGAGAGGAGAGGAGTGACATCCGGCAGGGCCCAGCGAGGATGTAAAGTGGACTTCAGTGAGTCAAACAATCTCTGTTATCTGTTATAACTTGCCCAAAAGACTCTTCTAAATCCAAGTGTGGTCCCTAAATGCACAGGCTGGATAGACGATGTTGTGGAGGGAGGGTTGTATGGCCCAGATTTGAGTGTTAATATCAAACCTGATCTTGAATCATGTAAAGAATCCTGCAATGACAATCACAACTGTCTTTACTACCTCTACATCTCAATGGATCATCCCAAGGTCAAGAAAAGGTAAGCACATCATTTTCTCATCCATTTTTCTAGGTTTATAGTTTGACTGAAATGTTTGTTTTTGATTCTTCCAGGGGAGAATGTCACCTCAAAAGTGTTTTAACTTTGCCACGACCCTCTGTCTTTCCAAAAGCTGGTGCAATATCAGGATTTGTGCAGAACTGCTGATGATAGTATCAAATGAATAATATCAAATGAATTACAAATAAAACAGAAGTTGGTGCTTATAAAAGAGCTGGTTTTGATTTTTTTTTACATCCAGCACTGACATGTATTTTAACAATTACAATGTAATTACAAAACTGGACACATCAGAGGCGGGTCGTAGGCAGTGAGGTGCAGTCAGGTGATGACGGGCTGTGCCTCACCCGTCATCACAGAGAAAAAATGAATGAAATGGTTATATTTATCCAATGACTTGTACTATAAAGTTATTTATTTAACTTTAAGTTATATATTTAACTTTGTAATTTTATTCTTTTTTTTTTTTTTACTCATAATCACTGATTTTTTACGTTTACCGTTGAAATCATGAGAAGAGACGCGCGGTGAGGCACAGACCGTTCGTGCCTCACATGTTCTGACTGTGCTGTAGCAGTGACGCTGCTGCTTTAAGGCTGTGAAAAGGGGTGAGGCACGCAGTTACCCTGCCTCATGTTAGGGGGCGCTCGTGAGCCCAGGGATTCTTTTAACTCCCGCAGAATAGGGGCCGCAAACTACAATTTAGAGTTAGCAAGTCAACTTTAGCAGTTCACTTTTTTCTTCATGTCTGGCCCTACTTTTTAAATGGCGGAAGATACATATTAAAGCTCAAACAGTTTTCTAAACTGGACTTTCAGTCGAAGCAGGAGGTCATAATTAAAGGACCGAGACCAACGCTAAAGGAGATAAATGTTTGCTACAGACGACAGGACGGGTAGTAGTAGCAGTAGTGGTAGTAGTAGTAGTAGCAGTAGTAGCAGCAGTAGTACCAGACTGTAGCAGTAACAGTAGTAGTAGTAGCACTAGTAATAATAGTGGTAGTAGTAGTAGTGATAGTAGTAGCACTAGTAGTAGTAGCAGCAGTAGTAGTAGTAGCACTAGTAGTAGTAGCAGCAGTAGTAGTAGTAGTAGTAGTAGTAGCAGCAGCAGCAGTAGTAGCAGCAGTAGCAGTAGTAGCAGCAGTAGTAGTAGTAGTAGTAGTAGTAGTAGCAGCAGTAGTAGTAGTAGCAGCAGCAGTAGCAGTAGTAGCAGTAGTAGCAGTAGTAGTAGTAGCAGCAGTACCTTGTTATTTTTTCAGCTTTTTTCTCGTAGTTGTAGTTTTTTTGTTGTTCGTCTGGTAGATGTAGTTTTTGACTCTGGTAGATGTAGTTTTTGAGAGTCTGATAGATGTAGTTTTTGAGTCAGGTAGATGTAGTTTTTGAGTGTGGTAGATGTAGTTTTTGACTCTGGTAGATGTAGTTTTTGAGTCTGGTAGATGTAGTTTTAGAGTTTGGTAGATGTAGTTTTTGAGTCTGATAGATGTAGTTTTTGAGTCAGGTAGATGTAGTTTTTGAGTGTGGTAGATGTAGTTTTTGAGTCTGATAGATGTAGTTTTTGACTCTGGTAGATGTAGTTTTTGAGTCTGATAGATGTAGTTTTTGAGTCTGATAGATGTAGTTTTTTAGTCTAATAGATGTAGTTTTTTTGACTCTGGTAGATGTAGTTTTTGAGTCTGATAGATGATGTAGTTTTTGACTCTGGTAGATGTAGTTTTTGAGTCTGGTAGTTGTAGTTTTTTGCTGTTCGTCTGGTAGATGTATTTTTTGATAATGTCGGTCCTGTTTTGTGCTCGTGTTGGCAGAGCTCTGACCGCTCCCTGACCAGACGATAGAGCTGTTCATGGTGAAGGGGCCGACGGGCACTGTGCCATAGACGCCAATACAAAAGGTCCGCTCTGCGCCAAGCCTTTTAGGGCCATACAAACACACACATCCACAAATACACACATACACACACAAATACACACGTACACACACAAATACACACATACACAGGAGAGGGAAGGCATATTTGGCACAATGAATCAATTCCAAAAACCAGCAACTCCCAGCGACACGGCACGATGGATCAGAATCAGAACAGTTGTAGTAGTGAGAGTATGAGTACTGCAGTAGCTCTAGTAGTTTGCAGTAGTTGTATGAGTAGACTTGATAGAGGTATAGAGGTAATAGTACCATTATAACATATCGATAGTGGCAGTATTAAAGGGCCTGAGTCTCAGAACAGATATATTATATAAGCAGGTCAAAATAAGAAAAATGTTATTGTCCAGTAAGCAGGAAGTGTGTATTAGCATGCTAATTGTGAAAAGTGATTGTTGAAAAGTGCAATTTAAAATAAACAATTTTAAACACAATAATAAAGCATTGGATTTATACAGAGGCTTGAAGACACCTAAAGCTGAAGCTCGGCGGTGGTACAGTATTATTGTAGCCACAGTTGCCCTGGGACAGACGGACAGAAGCGAGGGTGTCAGACAGCGCCATCGGCCCCTCTGACAACTAACACACCAGCTTCATATGGGGCAACGCAGGCGAAGTGTCTTGCTTAAGGACACAGCAACAGTTTTGTCATCGGAGGCATCGTCAAGCAGACACGGTCCCAGCTTTACACTGATGTTTTTTAAAGGTAGATGTCAATGGTGGAAAGTAACGCAGTACAAGAAGTACTGTACTTAAGTAGAATATTTAGGTATTAGTGCTTTACTTAAGTACATTTTACAACGATACTTTTTACTTTTACTGCAGTACATTTGAGGGCAGTATCTGTACTTTCTACTGCACTAAATTCCAGGACTGAAGAGTAAACTGAAAAGTAAAAAGTACTTTTCATATGATTTGAGGGGTTATTTTTACCATGTTCGTGGAAACATCCTGAGTAAAGTTTAAGAGTTCAAACTTCGGCTTTGAGCAAAACTAAAATTAAAAACACAAAATTCATGAGAAAAATTAATAAACTGATTCGTTACAGTTGAACAAAATATGTCTCATCAATTTCACTGCATTTACACTTTAACAAATGAACAAAACTTGAGTGAAATACTTTTACTTTTTACTCTTAAAGCACATTTTTAAACAGGTACTTAAATACCTGGATTTTTTCATGTGATACTTTTACTTGAGTAACTTTTTGCCTGTGTATTTGCACCGGTTACTTTCCCCACATTCAAACTGAAGCTAAAAGCAGCACTTAAGCGTCATGACTGTGTTTCATTACCGCAGAGCACATAAACACACATAAATGCACCATTACACTATTGAAAATCATAGTAATTATGTTAATGCTGTTCCCACATAAACCTCTGACTCGTGCCGTCGTTTCAAATCGAGCTTCCATCTTTACTCTTCCTCAGTGAAGTGTGACGGATGAAGGTCCAGAGACAGAGGCTGTTTACAGACACGCAGAGGTGAAAGGTCAACAGCTGTCCACGCGTCACCTCTGACCCTTCAGGTCGTCATGGAGACAGGGCAGTAATGACAGGGGCGGAGGTAAAGTAAACAGTGAAGACGGAGATGGAAAGAGCCAGTTCTCAAAGTGTGGTGCGGGGACTTTGGGGAGGGCATCAGGGGTACTGCAGAGGGGGATTTACCTTTGACAAAACTTTAAAAAGACGAGTGGATCTGGACCTATCTCCCGGATTTCAGAGGGCGTGATTGACAGGTGGATTAACCAATCAGAGAGATGCATGATCTGTGTCAAAAACACACATGGCTCCTCTCGTGTGTGAGGAGAAAAAAAACTACATAAAGGATCGAGAAACTGTGTGGGGTTCTTCAGAGTCACAATGGAAACACAAAGCTTTTATGCAAGCAGGGAATGTTTTTGTGATTACACACACTGAAGTTGAAGTATAGCATCAAGTGATAAGTGCTATTGCTTCGCCTGGAATGTTCCACAGTATGGCATTACACTTATAAATCTCCATGGGGGACAGATGACACCACCAAACTCGAGTTACATTTCAGTTAAATAACACAGCAGAAAAACTCTGAATAAGGTTTACTCTTACCTATCTTTATATAATTTGGTCATGTTCGGCCGGATTAATAAGCCCACAGGGCCGTGTGTGGCCCCCGGGCCGTAGTTTGCCCGTGTCTGACATAGAGACTCTCTCTGGGCTCTGGTCTTGGTCAAGACTTGCTCTAGTAACGTTTTGTTACTTTTTCCCTGCCGTAAAAATGTGTGTTATCCATGAACTGTGTCATAAAACAGTAAAAAGGATAAACAGGTAAACACACACAGGTTTATGGAGGGCTGTGGTGGTGTGTCTGTGCGAAGAAGAAGAAGTAGAAGTTAGGTTTCATGCTTATAGTAATCAGTAATCAGATTACCTTTGAAATAAAGGAGTAATCAGTAGTCAGTAATCAGATTAGTTTTGCAAAGTAATGTCACCATCACTGCAGCTACCACCTCATCTGGAGGATTTGACTAATTGTGCATGTTTTGGGTTGATGGTGCAAACCCGGAGGACCCCCACACAGACACAGGGAGAACATGCAAAACTCTGCCCCAAGTCAAACCTGGAAACTTCTCGCTGTGTGGCAAAAGTCTCAGCCGCTCAACCACTGACCTACGCCTGAAAATCAATAAATGTAAGACAAGTTTATTTGCACAACATAGAACATTCTGAACAATGGCAGCTGCGTGGAAACGAGACCCGACCAGAGACGTGTGGACAACTTTGACTACAGTGTTAATAGTTGCGTCTATTTTCGAGCAGTTAAATGTAAATTCCTTTTCTTTGAGTTGTAAAAGACGCCGGGCGGAGATGGTTGTCTTGGCGGTGTATTCCTGGACGCTCTGAGGACCGACTTGTTGAAACAGAGGCAGAGTTTCAGATGTGCGTTTATTCCGATGCTTTGCTCCAGGCACAAAGTGAACGCAGCGCTTTGATCCACAGACAGAAGACGATGGACTGACACGTGGGATCAGCTCTGAAGTTACTCTCCAAGAGTTTAAAGATAGACAAGATCTGGGACGATATTTGGGACTGGGGGATATAGTTTTCTGTGTCTAAGCAAAAAAGGACACCAAAGACTTACAGCGTTTGTTTGTTACTGGTAATTTAGGCTGGAATCACACTGGAGTTGTCAAAAAATTGATGCCCAGATACAAAAATATATAAATTTAAATAAGAAACAAACAAAATGAGTAGTTTTAGAATGATTTTGATCCAGATCCTCCTTCTTCAGATCCTGAGATGTGAAAAATAGTGAAAACTGTTGCTTCTACACTACACTGCTGCTTCTGCAATCGTGTCCTTGGGCAAGACACTTCACTTTGCGTAATATGCCATGTCTGAATGAATGTGTTAGTGTTGCGTAATGTAAAGACTAGGCATCAAACCCATTCGTGATCAAAGGAATGTTGGTGAAGTGAACATCTTGGGGTAAAGTTGATTCCTTGTGGTACGACGTCCTTTCGATTAGAAGACAACACACATTTGAGACTATTTCAGCCATCCTCCTGTTTCTGAAGGACACTTTTGTCTCAACTTTTGTCGTACTTTTGTTGCACTTTTGCGTTTGGTCCTGATATAGACTTGTCCCTGCCAGTGGTGGGAGAAGTACTCAATTTTGTAAGTAAAAGTACAGATACTGGAGCAAAAAAAAAAAAAAAGCAAAAATCAAATAAAAGTATCACATAAAAAAATCAACTTAAGTAGAAGTATTAAAGTACCTGTAAAGTACCTATAGAATGTAGTTAGAGTAAAAAGTTAAAGTTTTGCGTGCAGATTTTGAGATCTTAAAAGGTTTCAAATGTAGTGATTTTGATTAAGATTTATGCTAAATTTAGTTCAACAGAAACAACTGAATCTGAATTTGTATATTTTTGTTTTGCTCATATTATGAACATGTTAAAAATAAACTGTCAGCCTTTTCTGCATGTCTCAAACTATAATAAAAAAAGTCCAGTTCAAAAATGTAGTGGAGGAGAAAAAGTACAAATACCGCTCTCAAATGTAGTGAAGTAAGAAGTATCCAGTGTAACAGAAGGACCAGACATCATTAGCAATTGAAAGAATGTTCTTCGATTGCTAATGCTAAGAACATCTTGGGGTAAAGTTGATTCCTTGGGGTACGACGTCATTCCAATTACAAGACGACACACACATTTGAAACTATTTTAATCATCTTCCTTTCTTTGTTCCTGAAGGGCACTTTTGGGGCACTTTTGTCCTGGTTTGGCCCTGAGGTAGACTTGTCCCTGCCAAAGGTGGGAGAAGTACTCAATTTTGTTCCCTAAATAAAGTATAGATAGCTAAAATGTGTCCTTAACCACAGTATTTTACAAACTTTTACTTTATTATGTTCCATCACTGGTCCCCACCCACTTTTACCTCTACCTTTAATGCTATTTCTTTGTGGTGGAACAAGAAATCCCGTTTATATATACAGTGTGACAATGGCGGCGCTCCATGGCAACTTCCCTTTAAATCCTAAATCTAATTTATGTAAAAACGCAAACAAAGCTTTAGTGAATATATGAGTAATGTTCTTATGTTTCATGACTCCCCGTTGTCCGACAGTAAACTTTGTGAAATGCGTCTCTTTTGGGTGTTACAGTTTGGCTCACGTCCGCAGACCGACGCAGGCTGAGACAGGCCTGTGTGAAGCAAGGCCACTGGAGCTGAGCTGAAGGGCTCAATGGGACGGAAAAGGCCTCGGGCTGCGGAGTCGCTCTTACTCCATGCGCTTTATGCAGACGAGCTCGCCGTTTTGGGCTAACGCGCTTTTGGCGAACATGTTTTTGGCTAATGATCATGACAGCCAACAGAGACGTGAGCGCTAATAAAGCCAGCGGCAAAGGAGCAGAGATGGGTACAAAATGCAGAGCGAAACCTACAGTGGATTAGCACATGTGATTTTTGCTTCTAAACTGATCTGAGATGAATATAAAACACTTTTTGAGTAAATTTGTTTGATGTTGTGTTTATAATGTGGTTCTTGGATGAAAACTGAACACAAACTGTTTCTTAGCTTTAGGTGAAAACGCTCTGTCCCACTGCGCTCAGTCTTATTTTTTGGGGTAAATGGTCAGCGGTCACATTTTATACAGCGCTTTTCCACTTTCAAGTCACTCAAAACGCTGGGGTTGAGGTGGGGTGAAGTGTCTTGCCCAAGGACACAACGACAGCGTTTCATCTGCCAGAGCTGGAATGCACCGCCAACCTGTGGGTCAGTGGACAAACGCTCTACCAAATGAGCCACTGTCAAAGGGTCTTCAATGAAAAGCAAAAGACTAATAGCGGCGTGTTTTTTCATATGAACTTTTTGAACGATAAGCACGATAAACTATAAGCACAAAAATGAAGCTTGTGATATGTGGAAAAATGAGAATAATGTGAATGTTTGAATTACAATACTACAATTTTATACTGGAGTTAAGTGCCCTGAGTGTGCTGATTTGTTTAAATATGTTGCGCTCTATGGGGTCCTCTTTATTTGAGGGAGTTACTACAGCCCTACGCTCCACCCAGAGCCGAAAGTCTAGCGCCCAGAGGACAATGGAACAGCGCCCTCTGCCTGTCAGATCCTCCCAGTCTTTAACACTGTTTAAGACCAGACTGAAAACCCACCGTCTTCTCTCCTGGTATTTAACACTGACCCACCGTCTTCTTCTCTCCTGGTATTTAACACTAGCCCCGCCTCTTCTCCCTGGTATTTAACACAAGCTTACACAGAATATCTATGTATTGTGTTATCTCTGTATATTTTGTTTTTTGTTCTATATGGATAAACTTGAACTGAATTGAATTGTGAGTGTCTCCGTGTTGTTGCTTTGTCTGGAATGTTCCTGAGTAGATCATTTTACATTTGATTAATTCAAGTGTTTTTATTGCCAAAAGAAAGAAACTTGAAAAACACACACATTCCTTCTGTGAATGGACTCGCCTCTCCGTGCACCAGACGCGACTTTTTTGGCATGGAAGGAGTCACCAGGTAAATGCCAAGCTGTGGAACATTCCAGGTGAGGCGATAACATCTCCATGGAGACAAGCAGGTGGCGTACGTTCCACCAAAAAGTTACATAGTGCACATTTAAAAATCGATTATACTGAAAAGCCCATAACAACAGCACATAGTTGCTGCTTCTCTTAATAGTCACAGTGCTTTGGTGCGTTGGGCTCCTCTAGTGGCCCCCTAGTGTCCCAGTTTGTCTATTCCTAGTTAACGTTCCCCTGCCTTAAAACGGCCCTCGACGGTTTTCTTTTAATATAAGCCTCAGTTGGGGGGTTTTGCTAAATTGTTATCGTTGGAACCAAATACACGGTTAATGAAAGTCGTCGCTGTCGCAATCTTTAGGGACCTGGGTAACGCAGTTTAACCTTAAGTGGACCACGACACGTCAAAAGTACCCAGGATGTGGTGGTCAACAAGGCTCGCTGCGTACTTTTAATCCTACTTCAGTAATATTTTCATCGAAGTAATAGTACTGATGACTTCAAAGTTTTTGGTTACTCTTTATTTTGACACTATACTTCTTTGAAAAACCAGATTTTATGTATTTTTTTATGGTTTTGTCCGTCCAACTCCCTTAACTTCCAATTATAAATCACTCTTTAAGTTACTTTTACTTGAGTAATTTCAT